>OY735199.1:90283658-90293658 GCA_963457665.1 Thysanoteuthis rhombus | reverse complement strand
CTGGCCCCCAACCATGTAACGGGCACAAGACAAAATCATGCTCAACACCTCATTGAGAGACCTCAGAGAAGCACAGTGTGTTACAGAAAGATAACAAGAGTCAGATATATCAGGAGACCCATTGGATAACCCAAATGACAATTAGTTGGCCACGTTCCAAGAATGTCTGACTCCAAATGGACATTTAGTTTCCACAACGTGGATCCAGAACTTCGTATGCGAAAATGTGGCCGGCAAAATATGTGATTGCTAATCGAAGTAGACAAGTTTCGTAGCTATTGCCCCTCCCGACATGAGAGTTAAAGAGGGGTGGCGAATGTTGGGGGAGATCGAAGTGCAACGACGGGCTCTAAGGAGATATCAACACGTACGAAGAGATATATCCTACTATTGAGTGCATCAGAACACAAACACACCACACTCACACACACACACACACACACTGGGAGCTTAACAAACACACATCAGTATACTGATAGCTCTCTATTATCTTCCGTCTTGAAAAACAAACAGACACACAAGCAAATAAATAATTCAAGCACATCTAATTTATATACATCTAACCACGCCACGGGGACAAATCATAGTATCCGGACTAGTAATCACTCCTGCTCTTGGAAGGTCAAATCTCAGCATCTTTCGACCGAACGCTTCAACCCGATTTCTTTGCAATTTCGATATGGAGAGAAAAAAAAAGCACAATCATTCACGCACACAAAGATAGGAACATTTTTCAATGTATACTCACATTGTTGGACTAGAAGTTTTTAACATCATTGTCAATATTATTATTACATAATATTAGTCTTTAAAATGGGATCAAGTTCATGCTTTTCAGGACACAAGAAGATCTAGGAGCGTCTTCGATTTGTATTCTATACTTCATTGAGATATGAAAATTATTTCAAGGGTTCACCCAATCTAAATGTTCAAGGAATGCTGATGCAAAATCATAAAAAAACGAAATATTTCTAGATCTTCAACAACATGAACTGGGATGTGTTTTTTCACCTTCCTAGTCATTATTTCATTTGGAGAGGGTAAGGACAGACCTAGAGGTTACCATAAAAAACTATGATCAAGCTCTGATTGTTGACATGCATCTCCAAAGATTTTTTTTACATCTAACTGTGGTACAAACTACCGCTATATCAATTTAGTTTTCCCACCTCAACAATGAGGAAGAACTAACCTAGTCAATTTTAGGTGAGTAAACACATCACTTTTCTGTGGCATCACGTTAAACCAAGCCACTATATGAAATTAACATTTCACAACATGGTTAGAACACAGTAGTCTGTAAGCAGGTCTCTAATTGTTCAGTCCAAACGGAGAGGTCCTGCATAGCTCAGTTGAAAATACAAATACGCAAGGTTTTGGATGGATAAATAAATATCTGTACACTATGATATATATATATATATATATATATATATATATATATATATATATATATATATATATATATATATGTATATATATATATATATATATATATATATATATATATTCATTCTTACAAATATCCATTCCTTACATTTTCGATACTAAAGATGTAAAAATCATTTCTATTTGTTATTGAGTGGACTCTGTCCTGGCTGCCAGTCCAACTTGTTCAAACTTATTTTTAAAATTTATATAATACATGTTACAGTATTCATTTGAGACTGCTGATTGTGTGAAAACCCTTGAAAATCCCAATAATTCTATGAAATCCGTGGGGATTGTGAAAAACCCACACCGCTCTAGTAATTACTAGTTCTGTAGCCTCGTATTGAACTACGCTAAACTTGATTTACATCAATCATTCCATTTTCCTATTTTACAGTGTGTATACAGTTTAGTTTGATATATTTTACGTTTAAACAAGAATCTAAGAACAGTGAAGTGTAAGGTATGAGCATATCTCTCGTGTGTTTTTTATAGATATGATAAAAGACAAATGCCATTGATGGATAGCACCGATGGATAACAAACAAGCCAGCAAGAATCATTCAAATCTTAAAGAAATCTATGCTGACCGTTCTGAACGATGGTTACTTATCGACAAATGAATAATAAAGAGAACAGCCCAATCAAAGTCAACCAACAAAATTATGATGTATGCTTTCCATAGAAGAGCTACCATAATTTGTACTCTTAACGTGGACTCTAGCAACATAATGATAGATCAATGGGACACTCATGACACAGTGTTCTAGTTTTGATCATTAGGTACACCGATCAAATCGTATAGATTTAGGAGATTAGACAATATATCAGAGATGTTGACGAAATAGACGGACAGAATTACAAACCATTTTTGAGTTATTATCATGGTAAGATTCTACTTATTACCGAGTAACGCATTTAGTTCACAGAGAATATTCAAAATATTTACAAATAAACATCATCGAAAAGTGGAGAGAACGGCTTTATTAACATCAGCCAATGAAATTAAAATATTTAGAAATTTTTCCTTCGAAATAACCAGGATATGACAAGAAAAATATTGACGACGTTCCATCAGAGTACATTAACGAAAAGGGGGGAATAATTCAAGTAAAACTATTTGTTTTTCATATCCATCCGAGTTCATTTCGTCTATTAACATGTTTCCATTCCGCCGAAGCTAATTTTTACCTGAGCTTTTAAAATCACATTTAAAGATAGAGACATAAAAGGTACTTTCACAGTCAACAGTTGTGTTAGACTCTAAAACATGAAATAAAATAGAAAGAGGCATACGTTTGGAAACATTCGACACATCAGGAGAAAACCAAATCTTTTTGGCTTTTAAATACACACCGCCGCCATTTTTAAAATATTCCTTTCTGTTCAGTTTTTATTTTGTTCCTTTAAGATACATCTTTTGTTGACATTCACCTTCACTTGGCACCTCTAATCTTTGAAAACTATTTTCTCTGTTTGCTTTTAACATCTAAAAGGCTTTTTGCTATTGAGAGAAATGGAAAATAGATTTTCATGTGACAGAATATGTTGGGGGCAGAATATAGCGTATTTTGAATGGATAAACAAATTCAGGTGAAAAGAAAAAGTTAATGATGATGGACATATCATTTCCATGCATTATAGAACTTTTCCCCTTTCTCAGGGAGAATATATTTATACGTAAGCTTTTATGTAAAAACTTCGTAACATCTAATTCAGCGCTGTTATATTCGAGAAAGTTATGTAAAAAGGAAATTCATGTGAATTATTCACTCTGAGGAGTAGCACTCTCATAGAATCTCCTCGCAATATTTCCAGCGGAGGTTTTATATCAGAAACTATCATCAAAAACTATCATCAAACTCGTCAATATATGTTCCTTTAGATCTGAATTTTGAATGGTAAGCTGGTTGGCAATGTATCATGCGTAAAAAGACACGTCACTGATGCTAGAAAAATCATAGACTTTCTCACGCTTATTCATTTTGTTTAAAAAGAAAGACTTTTTTTTTTCGTATTTTTTGATATATCTTCTCCGAATAAAGACTAGCAGTAAATGGCTCTACTTCCCCTATCATTAGTCGAGCAGCATCAACATTTTGTTCTTAATTCAGACTTTTTTGACGGATCACAAAAGGTGAATAAAGGAACTTAAACATTGATCATCATGTTTCCGATATATATGTATATATAAATATGTGTGTGTGTGTGTGTGTGTGTGTGTGTGTGTGTGTGTGTGTGTGTGTGTATGTGTATGTGTTTGTGTATTACTATACTCCTTCTGTAAGATTGTGTAATATCATGTAATTCACTTTATATTGTCTGGAGAACAGTTTTAGACTATTTTCGTTCCGAATCTGCTACCCAAGTCTGTTAGCTTGCTACGTCGAGCAATTTTGTTCCAGCAACCATGGACTGATGGATAATTAGGCCTTTCTTTAGCAGAGACTCCCTAGACTCGCCAAATCAAACAGGCTGACACCGGCTCAGCGGTGGGGAATCACCCAGAACCAAGTTTACTGGCAGGATATTGTCGCAGTTCAATGCCCCAGAGGAGTTTACTCAAATGAAATGAAAATCACTCTAAAGAAAATTATTATTCAACACCACCCAATTTATTGTGCTTTCTCACTCATGAATCAGTCAGGTTAGTAAAATAAAATTGCTTTTAAAAAGATATTCGATTCAGGAATTTTTTAACCAATGTTCCTAACTATTCTTGGGCTGTTATTACTAAAAAGCACGAACTAAAAAAAAAAAGGAATGAATGCTGTTGGATACGAATTGGGAGTGAAATTTTGCATGAACATTCAGCACGATAAAGACGCCTGGTTAGGAAGTTAGAAAAAATCTCTCAGTTGAGAAGTAGTTTTGGAATTTTCTTATACGAAGACTCGGGGTTTGGCAAAGTTTGGATAAATGTATGTATATACATTTGAATGTATTTGAAAAGTATTGCTGGTCGTTTGGGCTCTATTTATAATGTAGCTATTACAGTAGAATGGGAACGTCCCATCATTTTTGTAGATAAATGGTTTACATGAAATATCGTCTCTTTCTTCCAATATTATTCTTTTTGTTTGAAAATGACGCTTGGGTGAAAAAAGGGACATTTTGAAGTTTCTATTCTTCTAATAATTTAAAATTTGAGTGATATGTTTGTGATTGTCGTTCGAGGTATGGTGGTTGTTAATAATATTAAAGAAAGTAACCAGGTAAAAAAGGAATTGGCAATTCATAGATGAAGCATCTCTCCAAGGAAAGCGGAAAGTAAGTTATTACTTTACATTATAAATTGCACAACCAACGTATAACTTGACATATTTTCTAAAAACTAAAGATTCCCAAATGTTGTTAAGTTTGATAAATTGAAAGCACATGAAATTGGAAAAAATGAAAAGAATGAGAGCCGAGATGTTAAAAAAAGATTCAAGGGAGAATAAACAATAGAATATTCACTCCCTTGCATTATTGAGTTGCAAATCTGAACAACAAAATAGAAATTAATAGTTGTATTTATAATGCTGAATATAAACACTTTTCCCCCTTTTGTTCTACTATATAATGTAATGCAATTGTTAGATAATCAAATTAGCTTCAAATGGTCCTCATCTGGAGACTAAGTGGATTATGAATGTTCCCAATGAAAAGCAACAGAAAACTAATCTTTCGAAAAACTTATTAGGAGAAATATACCTCCAGTCATAGAGAATAAATGAATTATTTACTCGATGAAAAGTCGAAATGTGCTATGAATTAATTTGTATCCCGACAAATCCTTTTAGACTGCACAAAACCGATATAATTGTCACCAAAAGATTATGTGCTGACTTATACTTTCCTTTGTGTGTCAAATTTAGTCGCATACTCATAGGATGAGTCTAGTTTTCAACATAAAACAACATTGAGTTCTTAGGAATGTAAAATTCATAGACTCTATGCATTAAATTGGACCAACATTCTATGAAATATTTAAACAGTGCAAATGAAAAGTACCGTGCAAATTAACAATAAGAAAAATGGTTAAATACGACCAGGTATATACTGGCCGATTCAACTGTGAGTTCGATTCTCAACGATTCAAAGTTGATAGCAAATATAAGTTAGGATAAACGTAAAAGCTACTCCGAGCTAATGATAATGATGCAATATTTTATTCAGAAATATATCTTTTCGCAATATGGTGGTGGTAAATCACTATTTTGTTTCACTTTTGAATATCAATAGTGTGGTGCATCTTTTGTACAGGGTAAAGATAAAGGTGTAAAATCAGCTTACATTCAAATTTAACGTTCCTGTAGAAGAATGGTCAAGGTGTATGCGAGACACTCCTGGCTTGCAGGGCAGGGCTCGATTCTCGATGTAGACTTGCATTCCATTTTTAAGTTGCTCTGTTTGAACACTACTCTAGGTTCACGGTCCGATTTTTTAAAAGGTACTTAAAAAACTGAGGGTTAAATTATTCTATTGAGGCTGATTAGCTGGCTGGCTGATTATTCACCCATCTATCCACTCATTTTTCAGGTGCACAGATCGCATTCATGGATATAAGGGGCTGAAATGTTGGAATAGTTCCTTATTATGCACCGAAAAATGTTTCGAATATCATCATGGTTGGACGGAGAACTTTCCTGGTATTTGCCAGATTACACCATCATGAGGCTCGCAGAGTGAATTCTTTCCGAGCTTATCTAGTTTGTGCGTCCATCTTGTGTTCTGCCGGTTTCTGTTTTGCTTCTGATCTCGTGGGGCTAATGTTGTGAGCTGTGATGACTGGTATTCCGGCAAAATGATTGACACTTTGCAATTTGAGTTTCCCATTTGCTTCTCTAGTCTCTTGGATTCCTGTTTTTCATCGATATTTTTTACCGTCTTGCATTCTCTTCATGTGAGTCTGAGCATGATTCTTTCATGAGCACGTTGTATGGTTCTTCGTTTGAGAGTCAGTGTTGGTTAGTTTACATGTTTCAGTTTTGAATATCCACCTCACTTGATTTTTTTTTCGGAAACAAGTTTCATGGTAATGTTAGTTATGCTTTATTTTTCCATTTCTTTGTGTCTGGCAGCAGGAACCGATGTCTTCATTGGAAACACGTAGAATCCATGTAAAAACATTTCTATTAAAGATATTATCAAAGTGTATTCTAAATTGAAGCAGAAAAATCGAGGGGATTACTTTTAAACATCCAAAAACCAATTAAGAATGTACCTTTGGGTTGAATGACATCTTGATGTCAGAGGGAATCAACAAATAGTTTCGAAAATATTGATATTTTGTTTCGTTTCCCCTCATCCTAGAGAGAACTCGATTCTGATTAAGATGGTGTATAATGATAAAGCATTTGAAGAAAAACCAAATGCCTGGCACCATTATATGTTGAATATAATATACAGTAGGATATCGGCAGCGGGTATATTCATGTTTTTATCATTTGAATGCTATATATTGCATAAATATGTGTAAATATCACATAAAAAATATGAAAAATATAAACTTTTTATATAATGAAGAATGAATGAATATAATATCGTGTAAAAACTTTTAGTTATATGATCTTCAACTCCGATATCTTTAATATTTATGCAAGGTCTCTGTCTTCTTGTGAAAAATACGCCGTGTTTGAGAATATGATAACAAAATACTTTTGAAAGTGTTTTCTTGAATTTGTGATGGAAATTTTAAAATTTCATTGTTTATTGCATTTCTTCCATGATAGTTTTCCCTCTCTTTCTTTGTTTTAAAATCACACTTTAGAAAAGTAATCTACATATATTACCGGATATATTCAACTTTCAAATCTCTATCTTTTATTGAAGTCACAAATGCTCACTCGAAAATATTTCAGAATTACAAAAAAATATTCGTTTGAAACCCAAAAGAGGTTTTTTGAACCATGATAACTAAAAATTTCCTCTCAAGGTAATCAAACATGATTACAGGTGAGTACACAAAGGTGGTAACCACGTTTAATGCAGTGCCTTGTGAGCTCCTACACCAAAAAATTGTTACTAATCTTCTGAGTAATGGGTACTTCTCTTTATGACATGTCGAAACAAGGTATGGAAAATACCAATGATTCCTTTTGAACTTGGTTTGACACAAAGGGCAGAGATAATTTGAAATATACTCTCCAGATTTGACAATTAGTAAATTTACACATTATCAATAGCTTCAAGTAACAACGAGAGAAAAATCAGATACCATCCATAAACTACGCCATTTTCACATAATCTCTCACTCCTGCTAAATTTCAATATTTCATCAAGAATACAACATTACATACCAAATACAACTAAATTGTAGAGCCTGAAAGTTTGAATGATGCTGAATTTGAACTATGGAATCCTAAATCACTAAAAAGATGTCGTGATCATGTTCAGATTATTCATTTTCCTAAAAACGAGAACCGTTGATCTTATAAAAGTTAAAATGTACGATAAGAGTATAGAAAATTAATGAAAATCATTTTATTTTTGTTTGAAAAAACTTTACACTTATTCAATTCTACAGAAATGATAAAATATCGAATATGGATTTTTCACTTGTTCATTAAGGTATGTTGAATACTGTGTTGCTTTTGTTCATACTCATCGAATCGTAATCTCTTTTTACACTGTCCTTCTGAACAACTTCCGAGGTACATTGATCTACTTCCTTCCCTATCTTCCTTATAAGATATGAATGAACAAAACAATTCACAAATAGGAAAAAATGAGAAAATAATGGAAGCTAAACAAGAGTGAGTACGTTAATGAATCAAATTCTTAAAATTCTGTTATTTGTGAGATTTATTTGAATATCAAGTGAACAAGTGTGTGGAACTTTACCATCGAGACTGAGTTTCATATACTCTGTCAGAAATATGGAAAAAAATTGACTGTCCCCATTTAGTTTGTTGAAAAAATATACAAAATGTATAAAAATATAAATATATAGGTAATATCCTAATTTTAAAAAAAACCCCAAAAATCCATGAAAATCTCACTCCTCTTTGTCTATCATTTCGGGACAAACAAGGCTACCCCATCTTTTCTTTTCTCCGATTACTTTCTTTTCAACGGTATTTATACGGATTGGAGTGATTAGAAAACATTGTTTTTCTTCTTTTCGATCTTCTTGTTTCTTTCTTTATTCTCTCTTTTTCGCAAGAAGGAATGTAAAGATGCTGTTAATATTTGGTTCACTGATAGCTTTTTGATGATCTAACAGTATACTGTTTGCCGTTTAGTTAACATGGGTTGTTAGCCGGTAACACAGCGTGATATGCAGTCAATCACAAACAAATTCTGTTGTTCTCTGTCTGTCTCCCTTTCTGTCTCTGTCTGTCCGTTGGTCTGGATTTTCTTGTCTCATTTTACCCATTCCAGTCAAGATAACATCTCTATTCTTTGTCAGGAGTGTTGTTTATCTCACTTTAACCACGTTCTCTTCGGGACACTTAATTCATTCCATATGTTTTAACCAATTTGGATTTTTGCTATCTGTCAAAATACCAGCTTACATCGCACTTTAGAACAGTTACAACCTAATATTAATGTTCTGGTAATGAAATAACACAGTTTGCTACGTTTGTACATGAGCAATGTGAGAAGAAAACTCACTATTCAAGAACAAATATTCCTTTAGACAGTGTTTTCATCGAGAAGGAATTTCAGGGAGAGTGTGTAAAATATGAGAATGAAAAATGGAGTACCAAATATCAAAAGATTGGACTGTTGTAGAATTATCAGCCAACTAAATAACAATAAGGAATCGATGGATTAACTGACTCGAAGTAAACGGACCATTCCGGTCAGAGAACAATGCGATTGGAGTCTTGAGGAGAGAATTAAGAATAATGATTGTCTTGTTGCCAAAATTGGTGTTAGGGGGCTAATGTTATTATTTTTAGCTTCGGTGTAGACCAAGACGGACGGATTTAGAAATTTGGAAATAATGTCCCTGAAAAACGAGGAATAAGTATGAGACGAAAGGGATTTGGCACTGCATCATTGTTACTGAGTAGATGAGAGATGCCTTTCGGTCGGAAGAACGGTGATAACTGGTCTTGTTTTCACTCACTTGAAACGGTCATCCGTCTCATGTCTTTTGGTAGCATACAATGTTGACAACAAAATTTAAAAAAAAGGGAGATCATAAGAATAGAACACTTCTATTGAATTTTGTTGGGCAGTGATCTGTGAAAAGTCCGAATTTGAAAGCTGGACACTTCTGGGCACAAATTAAGGGACTGATCCAGCATAAACTGACTGGAATTTTTGCGGGGAAGGAGGCATTTTGGGAACAGAAAAAATATAATCTTCGCATAAGGATATTATGCAGGAACGTTCGATACTATAGCATTTTAGGTAAGGTCTGTACACGTGATATGCAGACCCTCAGATAGCCACAAAAATCAATCTCAAACTCTAAGTACCAAATAGACAGTTTTAATTTTCAGTTCCTGCTTAGGGTTCGATGACTGATCCAATACAAAATTGTGATTAAACAATATTCCCTCTCGCTTTTAAAAATGCCAGGAGTGGAGTGGAATATAATTTCATCTTTTGTTATACATCATCCTTCTAT
>OY735199.1:90051158-90278658 GCA_963457665.1 Thysanoteuthis rhombus | reverse complement strand
ATTTGGCTCTTTCCTCATTTTATATCACTATACAAAGCAAAAAAAAAATGTTTATTTAAATAGATATGCACCACTGTGACTGGAAAAATATAATAAGATTTGCCGACTAGAGAAGTTTAGAAACTATTGTCTTATTTTTCCATTTTTAGAGAGGTTTGGTGTGTGTCAAACAACAGACACCAAAAAGCTGAAAAATGATGATTATGAATACGTTTTTCGAGATCATTTTAACTGAATCAATCAGTGAATAACCAATCTGAAAATCCATCAAAAATTGGAAAATTACATCTGAATCTCATCTCAAAATCAAAATAATGCAAATGGCAGTCCCTAGTTTTATTGTATGCATCAAATTAAATGAAGGTACGGATACTCCGGTTAAAACAAATACAAGATTTGAATGGAAAAATGGCTATCCGTTTATCAGAAATGATTTCAGTAAAAGTAAAGTCTAATAAGGATGTGTAGAGGAGGATTGGATGAACCAATTGCTCGAACAACAGTAATTTTTTCATTTGATCAGATTTTGGTTGGCTGGTTATTCATTTATCATGCAGACAGACAGCGTCAATAAAATTAGAGGCCTTTTTTTGTTTTTGTTTTTTCAAATATAACTTGAATCCGTTCAATTTGAATTTATGTTCATTCAAAATTGTTCTCAAGGTTTCAGCATGATAGCTTTTATGTTTTTTTTTTCTAATTGGGACATCCCAAACTCCCAACAAAAGTCAACAATATCATTGATTGCCTGTTTTACATTTTTTGATTGATCATCCCATTACATAAGAGCTCTGGCCATGTGGCAGTTTCTTTCTAATGACAAACTGAGTATGTTTAATTGTGAAAACAGAATGATTACCTTGACAATCTGCAAGAAAAAACCCTGCAAAGTAGAGATATGTGAAAGGAGATACAACAAACCAATTGTTGAAAGACTTAGCTGTCTATTCATTTCCTATGAAAATCCATTTCTGTGAAGAGTTTTATGATTTCTTTATCTCCTATTCATGGGTTTCGATATTAAATCGAGTGGATGAATTCATTCACATGAGAATATATATATATTTAATTCTGCTATAATCAGGAGGTACATCTGTATGGATAAAGGAGGAAAATGAACTATATATATATATATATATATATATATATATATATATATATATATATATATATATATATATAGATATATATATATATATACATATATATATATATATACACACACACACACACACATATATATATATATATATACACACACATATTTATATATATATATACACACACACAAACACACACACATATACATACATATATATATATATATATATATATATATATATATATATATATATATATATATATACCAGGCAGAGATATATACTCAAGAAAAACCCTTAGAAATAGAATATTATATCAGTATATCTTACACACCATTCAAACTTACTTTGGCCAATCATACATCATCATTCACAAACGAAAAATATTTTTAAAAAAAAGCACATACTTATCAGCTCATTACTGGAAATTACACCAAATGAATTACAAAACAACATGTAATGCAAAATTCTTAGACGAAATAATATATGCAAAAATTTAGAAAATTCTTGCAATCTTTGCGTAAACGAGACATTTGAGATAATAAACTTCCGTAAATAAAATTTTTCGTTAACAGTTTTGCATGAAATTTTAGTTTTACTAAAAGAGGTATTTTGAATGCATACAGAGAAATTGAACGAATGCAGATAGTTGTTTCAACTAATTTTGTTTGTTTGTTATGGAATAGTTGCCAATTGCATGTCAGGCTTACAATACACGCTAAGTACGCTCTGATCGTGTTCTCTCATTTACAAAACCCGTTTCTATCAATTACCCCAAAGGGTTTGTGTACCAAAGATTGATGACCTCTGAACTAATTAATGCTTTTTAGATTTTCATTTGCTGATAAATCCAAATATATCTGAACAGTACTTTTGGTCACTGTTTGATCCCAAATTCAACTGTTCAAATAGCGGTACGTAGAGTGGCCAGTCTCTTTACTTAGATGATTGGCTGAACATCATTGTGCCTTTTGCTATACTACGCTTAGAGCCATCATGGGTGTTTTTGGACACAATCTATGGCATCAATTCAGAATAAATCTAACGTTAGTAAATATTAAGCTTATTCCAGCTCAAATGTGAGATATAACAGATAAAACCAGGTGACTTGATAGCTGTCTTTTTCTTGGTGGCGGTTTTGGTGGATGTTAAATCCTGAGGTGGCGATTCCTTTTTACTTGAATGATCAGCTCAAAACAATCGTTCAGCAAATATTTCACTATTTGGCTTTGTGCCACGCTACGCTAAGTTCAGTGAATATCAAATTTCTCCTAGCTGACGGTGCAAGATCAAACAAAAAACACCAAAAAACATCTAAATCTTAGGGTAATAAGTATTATTTTTCCTGATTGATTTAGCTTCAATCGAATTGTTTTTTGCAACTATGGAAAGTGATAACTTAAAATTTACTTTTTTCCAGTTTGGCAAAGAATAGATATGCTCAATTTTAATCAGATAAAGGGAGGAATAATATCACATATCAATATCACGGTCCTTGTCGAATAAGCAATGCTCAATAGGGATAACAGCGATTTTCAGCGTTTTTTTTTTTTTGCAGGAACAAAGTTTCTGCAATTTTCAGCATTTTTTCTCCTGGATCAAAATTGTGCCTCACGGTGTAATAAATGAAAAGAAGATGATTTTAATTCCAGGGGTAAGCATAGTGTTTCCCGCTCACCATCTCTAAATTCTTTGAGCCTCTGATCGAGTTAATCTATACCCATATGAACTTCTATTTGAGCGAATTAAAATGATGGTACCTGTGTTTGATAATAGTCATACATGGATTAAGAATTACTGCACTAAATGTAAAATCTACTATGGGATTGAAATGTAAAAGAATGGCACTCGGGGGGGGACTTTTTCAGTAAAATAATTATAAAAATCATCACATTATATCAAATTATTACTAAACTGATTCAAAGTCAAAAAATCGAATGAAAATACTGCAATGTTCAGAGTCCCTCTCCTCTGAGATTTCACGTCATAACCAGTCAGAAATTTTAGAATATAGTACATTCTGCAGGTGAGAAAATATTTTTTTCCAACTCCAAGGTTGAGCTACTTAGTATATGCGATGATTATCGGGTATTTTTCTCCGAAGGAATAAAATATTTTTCCTCCATTCTGAGTGAAACATGTTTTATCAACTTTTAAAAAGTACATATTTTCTTCACATATCCTATCCATATTTTAGTTATGGATAATTTTCTGTTTTGCGGTGTTTGCCATTGACTCAACGGAAATGTTCTTCTTTTGGTTGCTGTGAAAAAAAATCATTAAAATGATTCTTAATTAGACCGAATAAATTAGTTCATATTGATTAAATGTATTTGGTGTAAACATAATTATTTACACTACGTTTAGAAATTACGTTGAATTGAATTTTTATCCAATAGAAACTGTCATCTGAACAATGTATTTTGGTACTGCAGTGTGTCGGGGGAAGATAAATAAAATGTAAACAGTGATCAATGAAAGGGCCATGATTCCAATGAACAAGGCACAAACTAGGGGATCAATATAGCATTACCTTGCATTGCAAATTGAACCCTCCACTGACAACCTATTGAAGGGCCCCAGTATTTCACACATAATTTCGATTTTACTTACCTTATATTCGTAGATTATTTTGTGATTTGGAAATTATGTATGAAAAAGTAGGACGATTTATAAATATTAAAAATTGGAGCTGAGAGCTCAATGCTGACTTATACAAGACGAATGCATTCAAAATGGCTCAATTTACCTCCAAAAGAGTTGAGTTGGAACTTTACAAGGATCACTTTCCAGAATATAACAATCAATAAGAGCTTTGCCGGGAAAAATTAGAAAAAATTGCTAATGCCTGTATATCTTTCAGCTTCACGAGACATTCTATTAAAACCTTCTTACATACTCAATTGTATATTCAATCTATTCATCTATCATTTTATTTATCCATATATTCATCAGAGAATTGTTTGTCACGTTTGAATAATCATGCTTAAACTGACAAAAAATCTTATTGGTCAAGGCACACATGGACTCTTACCAAATGACTTACCCGCCAACGGAAACAATGCAACGTGCTCAAGAGAAAGTCATGTGCAACATCACACAGTGAGACCAACACAGTAAATTATGGAAAATAAGGACTGATACATCATATAAATCGTTAAAAAGTTAAATGGCAACCGGCAGGCCATGTTGCAAGAATGGCATACGAACGATGGATATCAAGACTCACTGAAATCGTCCTCTGAGATCAAAAGCAGACCCAAGGCTGGCAGAATATAAGATGGCAACACAAACTGACTGAACAAGTTTAGAAAACATTGGCTAAACAATGCCCATGATAGGGAGATGTTGCTAAGCCTGGGGAAGATCTTTGTCTAACGATGAACGATATATGTTTGATGATGAGAATAAAATTTAATTTTGAATATTTTACATTCAATAAGTAAATGTAAGTGAAAATCTAGTGCCATAATTTCGGTTACGAATCAGCGACACACAGAGTTTTCCCCTTCTCTCCAATGATTTTTTCTAATCTAAAGAGAAAAGTTCTCACTCAAGTAATGTTCACTTAATATTGAAAATCTTCTCTCCTACGCATTAAATAACTAAGTAGATTACTCGAAAACACATTTCATTGCGTCTGAAATATACCCCCCCCCAAAGAAAGCACCATATCATAGATCTCATATATGCCAGGACAAAAAAACTTATTTTTCAAAATCATTTGCTTATATTGCACTTTACATCTATTACAATGTCATCATGGGATCAAATTATTGTTTGTACATTAGATCAGTAAAGCCAGAAATTACATACAAATTTAAGCATACTGAGAAATAAATTATTTGACCAGTCCCCAAATAATTCATTTTTTCAGCTTGTAGCTCAACCTTCCATCCATTGCTACTGCAATTCCATGAATTTGGTGTTCAGTTCTATAATATTTGATTGATTATCACCAGCATCAGCAATAACTTATTATCGTCCCTCTTCCGACAAATACCTCCCTCAAGATCGGTTAAGCTATTGTTTGGGGTGACTTTCTTGTTCACATTACACAAGTTTCAAGCTCAAGCTGAACACTGCTTTCTGTTTTCACGAATCATTTTATTCACTTTTATTTATTTCCATGGATTTTCCAACGAATTTATGAATATTGGATATAGTTGTCCCTTTTTTCCATGAATGATAGATATATGAATTAGATATTGAAAGAACCCTGCGAGTTTTACTCCCTAGAAATCATATTGCAAAGAAAATAAATGTTATCTTTGCATGGTAAAGTAGAGATAAATATAAACGCAACAGCAACTGTCTTTCCGTTTTTCTGCAGAAACATTCTTCACGAAATCATTCTCAATTTAGATATATTCAATTGTTTAGAACAGTCAAGGATCGCAGTGATCTGATATAACTTTGCAATTGCGTGCACAGCAGCAAAGAATGTTCCTTTCATACGGAGGGAAAAATATTGTAATATGATTATCTTTTCACCTGGTGTTAATCAATCGCACAGTTTGAAAATCGGAAATGTTACGACAAAAATAGGGTTGTGGATCACAACATTTTTCTTTTTCAACTTGTGTACATTCATCTTACATTCCAGCAATTTTACAGATATTGTTGCCAATGGTTACATCCTGGGAGAGTCAGGCACTGAGGGGCTTTTTACATAAGAGTTCTTAAATAGAATAAGTTTGTACGTTCAGTTTTATGCACGAGAGAATGATTAAAACAATCAGCTCATAGGAAGAGAAATCCTTCATGCTCATTTACATAGATTTCATGTTGATGCAAGATTTATGGAATGAAAATGAAAAATAAAAAAAAAAGATTGATATTAACCGAAAACCTCAACTTAACCTAGAGTGGGAGAATATAAACAGATTTGCAAAGTGACCTGAAGTAATACTGAATTTGCACCAAGGAAATTCTAATTAGTTTTTTTTTCGTATCATTTTCATTACTTCTCTCAACTGTAATTTTATATATTTTCAGTAAAGGACATAAAATCCATGTTTGATTGAGAAAAAAATGATAAGTTTGTCATTTTATTGATTTTTCATTTAATTCTTCCTTCCGGACGAACTTGCAAATAACGGGCACAACCTATGATTGGATGATGAGGAGAAACCAACAGCATAACGATAAAATGTCTTAACTTGTAAAAATACTAACAATAATCTTCATATTATCAATACAAAAGGAGCTTGGTGAAAATCCCCATCTACAAAATCATTGAATGAACATCAACTCCGACGTATTTTGATTTGAAACATGTTTTTGAAGCAATCCGTACAAATTAATCGATTGAGTAGGAGCGAAATTTTTACACCATCTTTATCAAATTTTAAGTTCACTCTTAAGTAACATCTACATTATACCTAAAAAGCATAAATGTCAAATACTTAATTTTGTTAGATACTAAAACAGCCTTTGACACTCGAGACAGATGTCTATTATGAAAACTATAGCGTCTGCCTTTAGGCTTCGCTTATCAGTCTCAATAGGTTACAGTTCAAAGCAAGGCTTTTGGCTATGTCACAACCTTGTCCAGAAATTTCCTTTCGGAAAGACCTAAATGCTGTTTAAAACACTGCCTCCCCCCACTACACCCATTCACCGACGAAATAACTTTGAGCTATCAATGTAAAACTTTAGGACCTTATCGATTCAGTTCAGAACTTATCGGATGTTCTCTTTTCCCAGGGCATTCTATGTGTTATTAAAAAGTTAGGATTCTGTTTTGGAAATGTATCAGAGTATAGTGCTGCTTCTAATGTTTGATGTCACGTCTACGTGATATCTATCAGTTTGTTAAAATAGAAACATTAAGGACAATGCTTTGATATTCTTGCAATTCGTCGGTACATTTTTTGTTGCCTGTTCAGGCATTCCAATGAAAGTTTTTATGAGCAATTAACCCAATTTTTAAAAGGACTTTTTGAATAAATAACTTAAAATTTTTAATTGGTCCGCTTGCTATTTATGTACAGGTGAATGGATAACGCATACAATCTGAACAAATGGAGCGAGAGGTCTGGACATATCGAAATCTACCCAACATGTATAGCAAAAAGTTGATTTGTATTTCTGAAAATTGCTCTCAAGACGGACGTTCACTTTGGGTTCAATTCATATTATAGGTTAACGCTAAATTGATCTTTTAGTTTGTATCAATCCGTTTTGTTTTTAAGATATAAATATATTAGGAACCACTGCCCAATAAAAGTTGAAAGAAATGACTTATTTTTCTGTTTTTGTTTTATTTATCATCCAAACAAGACGTGAGGTCCCATGACATAATTTCCATGACAGTTTCCTTTGAGTGAATAGGAAAATGTTTTGTTTTTTTCGATACATTTTATCTCTTTCACTTAAGTTGTATCAAACAAAAATATGAATCACTTTTAAATTATCTCCTTAGATATTACCACTGACTGAGGTTTGGCAAACTGTGCAAAACATCTATGGTTAAATTCGTCTAGCCCAAAGGTTGGAATGAGTACGATATGTTTGGTATCAGTTTATCTGTCAGGGCTACAGAAAAGATGTTGGAGTTGACAGCCTGCTGGTTTGGGATCAGAGATAAACTTCTTATAAACTACGTGTCTCCCCAAGGCCGGTAACGCTCGACCGTTGCCCATCCAAAAATGTCACGTCACAGATTTGTTTTCTCTTTGTAACATGCTGTTTTCAACATAATCTGTTACTAATTTGGGCAATAGGGGTCAATAAACAAGGTTCTTCTCTCTCTTTTAAATGGAGTCCAAATTTTCAGAAATACTTCAACACCGCTGAACACAAATTGTGATCAATTGAACCTGAACTTTCACAGAAAAGTAACAACCCAACTAAAACGCAAGATAAGGGGTATACACATGAAAACTTATAGCATGAACTTTTTGGATCGGCAATGCTTGATTGTTGAATGGCCAAATTTGACAAATCCAGTACATTTGAGAATGATTTGGCCATCATCTTTTTTGTTTTCACTATATTCAATGTGTGGGCTATTTTGACTTCCAGTATTGTTTGTGTTGAACAGGTTTTAATGTTTTAAAAAGACTGAACATTATCAATATCAAACTTATCATTCAATATATTTTTTGATACTGCAACTTTGATACTTGACAATAATAAGTTGTGATAAAAAAGTAATTAGTACATTAAGATGAGGCTACTGAGTACTAGATGTCTAAAAAATATTAAGGGAGATTTGTAGTACTCATTCTCACAAGAATATTTGAATAAAAAAATGCTTCCTTTAAGTGAATTCTGTATTTGGCAATGTTATGCTTATAATGTATGTATTTGTCTAGAAAGATCTCCAGCGATCAGGCAACTATAAGTATAACGACCAATATAGCTCTAGTAAACATTTAATGTTGGAGCGTATGATGTTTTTCGATAAAAAAGTAAATAAATACAATCAAATTAGGGTGTGATTTTATCGTCATTGAGGGTAAATAACTCATTAACTTGTTTATCTATAAATCACTGCATCTACCAGAGGGACCCAATCTAATTACGTTGATGACAATCTTTGGTGTGAAGTTTTGAAGTACGCAAAAAAATTGCAAGCAACTTATCTGCTTATAATTAAGATAAAGAACCGACAAGAATTCAAACTCATTAAAAAGTCACTTTATTTTATCTTGGAAAAAAATGCCGTGCACTTATCGAGTTTTGTAATGAAATAAAATTGCACAGACATGAACGTAGAGGAACAGTCTCCATCGGTGTATTGTGATGCCATCTAAAATGATACAAGACACTGACACCATTTTCACTTTCTATCAAAAAGGATATCGTGTGCCAAATGATCAATACGTTGGAAACCAACCATTTGATGCCTTCTTTAAATCATGTGATGTTTTGCTAAATTGTTCACATTAGTGCATTCATCATCGACAGGGAATCATTGCTTCACATTCATGACTGCTTATCACGCAGCGTTAGTAAAGGGCACGGAGACGTTGGTTCTAGCTGTAACTTCATCTTGGACCATTGCCTAAAATAAATTAGGAACAAGTAGAGATTTGAAAGAAAAAAACATATAAACATGCAAAGAACGAAATATATGATTATTCTTGTAAAGAATGAACAAATAAAGAACAACTCTGGCTGGTCTTCCTTACTTGGAGTCCAAGTAATCGTTTGGACGATTTTATATTATCAGATTTTAAAGAGCACACTCCTAATTTGTTCGGGACTTTTTGTTTTTCTCCTAGCTTGCTCTACAAGATGTCAAGGAAAAATCTATGGACCATGGATTTATTCAACGTCACATGCAGAATTTTGTGAGATATTAAAACATGTTCAATTTGCTGTCCCCTAGTTAGGGGACTGGACTTCTTATTGGCTTTACTTAGATGGTTCAAGGAAATTTATGACTCTCACATCGGACAGATATGAACCAGCTTTTTTTGAAAAAAAAAAAACTGTTTCTTTGTATTCAGTCGATTTAATTGATGTTGGCGAGGACTAAGATTATGTTGAAAATAGTAACTTCTTGTGTGAAAGAAATATACTTTTCATTATTAGGTCAGTGATTCGATGATACACATGAAAACTTTTCCCTTCTAGTTACCTTTTGTGCATCATATTTCCCGTCTTCGATATCAAAGATACGAGAGTAATGCCACGTATGTAATGTCATTTGACTGAGCTATTTCTGAATCATTTATGCTTTACTCCTTTTCTTTTCTAATTGCTTTTTCGTAATATCTCTACTTCTTGATCTGGGTTTCCTCTTACATTTTTTAATGAAGGGATGCACTTTAAAGCCTGTTCATTTATGATATTGTTGACTATTTTGGCCTTTTTATATCATGATATTCATTGCACAGTCTTCCATATTACTATCTAGACACATAACTGATTGTATGCAAAGTAGCTAATACTATGGAACTAAACAAAACAAAGGACATTTATCAACGCACACAAATCTGAGCTGGTGGAAACGCGTGCTTTTCAGAACCACCAAATTTCTGACGTCGTTGTATATGAACTTTTATCGTTTGCAAGTAGTACCTGAGTGGTTAATTCAAGTATGAGACACTCATGTATCCCCAAATGAGTCTCCTATTGGCTTTCTTCCGAGTCATTTATTTTGACCCTTGGACGAATAGTTGCTTCTTTTTAGTTATTTCATCATTAGCAATTCATTTTCTGCACCTGTTACATTCAGGCTACCAATTGTTTCAAAAATTTACGTCTACCTCATAATGTAATCTTGCATAATATGGGCGATTATGCAACAAAAATAATTGCTATAAATGTAAACAGGCCTGATTTAATGATCATAATAAGCTCCATATGCCACAACAACTTTTTCAATTGGGCTTCTGCATAAAAATCAGTGCTCTTCGAAAGTGAAAACTGTTGAAATACTCTTCTTAACCCTTATCACCCCTCCGTTTTCTCTGTGATTAGAAGGCTCAAAGTGAAGGAATTCGTGATATTTCGTTGGAGATATTTTTAGTGGATAAGGAACATAATCTAACACAGCATAATTACTTGGGGTCGGGCACACAATGAGCACATGCCCGTTAACAAAGTATCATTATCATAGCTCATGTCTCCCAAACGAGATGCAGAACCAATTTTGCAATTCATTTCCCTGTGGGTTCGTATTCCAAATGGGAAATTGATATTCCTGAAGGCTTGAACTATAATTCTATCAAGTTTGAATGCATGAAAAAAGGAAAAAAGAAAAAAAAAATCCAATTTTCTGCCTGAGGTACTGTAAAAGTAAGACATCCTCATTAAAACTGATATATTGAATCACAAGTTAGAAATTTTAGAGTAAGGTAGGGCCATATAATCAATGAAAAATGTTTAACTACACATTTTACTTTAGAATCCATCGAGATTGCAATCAGGAACACCAATGCCTGGAACAGCCATTAAGCGTGGGCCAAACTTACCGTATGCTATTCGTTTTACCAGTACTAAAAAATAGAGCTCAGGATAACTGTGCTGAATTAATTGATCCTGGTCAATAATCCTTGGATAGTTCCCCCCTGACGAAAGCATATCAGCTTTGAATATGAAGTCAACACCGTGGAAATTATATGATCACATTGCCTCAGGAATTTTCAAGTGGGTTATTGCCTTGAGTGAGGATATCCTAAGAGCCGTTATTCTATGGGGGCAAGAGTTCCAGGTCAGTTGTCCTGATACCTTATTAGATAGATAGATACCTGAGAGATCGATAGCTAATGTTGAAAATATCTTTTTCTATTTTTCTTCCATTTTTTTCATTGAATATGATCTACGATTTTTGAAAGACCGTTCCCATTCGTTCGTCTGTCCATCCATTTGTCACATCGAACAAAAACAGGTTGGATAGCTTTGCATAAAAGGCTCTGAGAATGGAATGGCAACTCAAAGGCTGCGAGAAGAGCAAAGGGAGTGGTAGAGCAGCAAGGTAGATGTATACAAAAGGCTAGAGGGGAATAACTGAACTCAACCCTAAAGAGTAGAAAAAGGGTGAGAATGTAAAATGACGTCGATCTAAACCATGGTTGAGTGTCCTGCGAGAAAATAATTATGTTATGGATATGATCAAGTGCTATGGATGATAACATCCTGATTTTATCAGCATCCACGAGTTTTCTCCAAAATGTTACAAGGCTTTAGATTCCCATCCAAAGTTATACTGTTTTTAACGCTGCATTTACTTTACAGACTTCATTCAAATTTAAAACAAGATTCAAGTACGTTCTGTGTTTTTTAAACTGAATTTTTTAGCAGATCTGCAAGAAAGCATGGTATTGATATGCATAAAAAGTTTCTATCAATGATTAAGAAAATAATTATCGAAATACAGGGAAAGCTGAACAAATTAACTTGTAACATTTGAAAAATAAATGTTTTTTATTGGTTTTAATAACTCGATGACTTCCTTGTGTATTCAGTTACCAAAATTAATCTTTACTAAAAGCACATACTCAGCAAATTTCATTAATCGCTGAATGTTTGTAAATTATTTTTCTACGGACGTATATAGCCTCAAACATCATTGAAATTTGAATATAATCGTTTTTTTCTAAGTTCTGGACGATAATGAATGAGCATTAATTTCAATTTTTCCATATACGTCTTACAGCAAAAATGTGTTAAAAAGATTCAATATAAATGTATTCTTCTAAAGTTTGCTTCATATAATCAAAACGTTCTTGCAGACAGGATGCTCTTTACCCCAGGCCAAAAACAATAAGAAAAAACAAAAAACAAAAATAACAACACAAACTTTAAATTGCATCAATTACAAATCCTGATGTTACTTTGGGTTCGTTATTTCATTTCCCTCTTTGATGTTTTAATGTAGAAAATCGATTCGTTTAAGTCTTTTGTTGTGTATGTAGAAGGTATGTTATTTGGACTCGAACGTTAGACACTGTCCGCAGAAACTGTCAATAGATCTCTTCATCTGAAGTCACTGTTCACTTATATATGTATGAGCCATACGTACAGTTAGCACCGCTGAGGCTAAAGGCTCCAAAATGAATTATTGTGTCAAGAGAATAATTTTTCTGATTTAAAATTCTCCCTTGAATGAGGTTTTTAGTGTTGGGCTCAAGTCAAAAAGTGAGTTCTAGGTAAATTGGTCCCTCAGTTTGTGTCTGAAAGTATTCATATGTGTCAAATGTAAATCCAGACTTTTATCATGATAATCACCTGGGTAATAGGAGTAACTTTGTCATTGATCACTCCATTCTTCAATTTTTCTGATTGGTCACTCTTAATACGGCATGCTATCGAAGGGAAGTGGGCACATGGCCTTATTCATTGTATAACTAAATGCACATGCTTATCCTCATTTTCATACGGCGTTTCGACCAATTCATTTCATTGGGAAGGTTGTAGAATGGATCGGCATAAACAGTAAAGATCAAAGAGCTTGGATTGTGCAAACAGAAGTTGCTAATAATGATACGTCGGACTATTTGCAAATACGTTCATGTTTTGATCGCTGGAGATGTTTGTTGAAATTACAAACAGATAAATCCGATATCTATGCAATGCCAAGTTGAGAAGGCTCTACTTGGAATTTGTAAAGATTTGAAATAGTGACTACCGGGGATTCATAGCTAAAGTGGACAAAAAACATTGATTTCCATTAGTCCAAAATGATAACAGCTATTGAGAGTCACTCAGAATTTGAAATGATTTTTTGAAATGCGTAAGAAGTGATTCGTTCAGCATAATAAATAAACAACAAGATTAACAGTGATTTTTCATTATGACCAGTCCATAAGCGAGTAAACCTTTATCCCATATGTCGGATATTATTTGAAATAGATATATGAACTGTTGTTCTACGTCCGTATAAAAAAGATTAGCTCGCCACAACGCATCAGTGAGTTATATCAGTTGTTCTTTGGTGGGAATGTCTGCAATAGGATCTAATGAGCTGACTTTAATGTCCTGTGTGATTGTGTGTGTGTGTGTGTGTGTGGGGGGGTTCATAGTGAATAAATGGCGTTTTTTCTGTCCCTTGTGGACAGTGGCATGGTACTGATGATGATTCCCAAAGAAAAAGATGTGTAAAATGCACATGAAGATGAATGCTTTACTTTTCCTTTTTCTGTCTTGTCTTCCTCTTTTTAAAGCCGTTCTTGCCCCTCCGTAAAATCTTCAGTGCGTCCATAAGGTACACTTGTGCCCCATACTGTTTCTTGACTGTTTTGATCAGATTTACTTGAAACGTGTTAGAAAGTTCTCCTTGATTAGATGTATCTTACCTAGAAAAACTCATGGTCGCGTGATGTTGTGATAACGGTCTTCCCATTCTATTCTTCTAAATCAATCTTCCAGCTATTTCGAGATAAATTAAATGAACATTTGATATAAAAGTGATTTTTTATAAGATATCTCATGTTTAAAAAAACTTTCACTTTGAGTCATATGATCTGTCAGAAAGGGCTTTCAGGATCTACGTTTAAGAACAAAGTTTCTCAGTTGAAATGTCATATTTACTGGGAACTTGTAAAATGTGTTCCCTGATATGTTTCTTTCTGATGGGTGCCTCAAAGAACTTACAGTTCTTGTTTGATGGTTTTATTTCCCCTCTTTATTGCTTTCTTCTCATCTTTAACCTGTTTTACTCTTTTTTTAAAATGTCCACTCCCTTCTCCCCCTCGTCTTTGCCCTTTCTTTTTCTTTTTCTCGCATTGTTAAATAATAAGCAGGACCATACAGCGAACTAAAATAAAGAACACTATGTTATGATACTTTTGAGGAAATCGTTTTTGGTTATTGAGTTAACATAACATTACGTAAGAAGAAATAGACATTGGTTTAGGTGCAATTCCTGCCTATGTTTAATTTTTATTAACAATGACGTCATATGAGTTTTTAGATATGTTAGAATTTCTTTAGGCGATTGTTGTAATTGGCTGTAATACCGATATGTTGATTGTGTCCTATTTTCAATGTTGCTAATTCAGATTTTTCCGAGTTACGTCTCTTGCTTCGTCTTCCTGGTTTTTTTTCCAATTGAACGTTTGTGTTTTTGATTAAATTTCTTCCGATTAATGAAGGATACTTGCAAATAATCTACATCAATGAAAAGACTGTATTCTAAACCTGAACTCAGAAAACATATTGACAGCACTGTCTTTGCGTGAAATTCATACCGGGATGATAACTATTGCATAAGTTAAGACTTTCTGGCTTGTCACTTGACAAACACTAAAAAATATTAGCATGGAATCTGTCATTTGGATGAAATAATCGTGTTTCTCCAATATTTTAAGACTGGCCCGATAGTTCCTGACGAACCACTATTTGGTCATGTAATTGCAGTCTTTTCTACGTAGATAAGTGAAAAAAAAGTTTGTTGTTGATATTTTCAATCACTATCTAAACACATTCAGATGAGTTTTCTTTCAAAATATAATGTACTGTGAACCAAGAGACAGACCCGTAAATTGAGAACCATGCAAAGTACACATGAAAGAATAATGCTGGGCCTCACATGGAGAGACCACAAAACAGCACAGTACACCCGAGAAAAGACAAGAGTTACAGACATCATAGAATCCATTAAAAATCTCAAATGGCAGTGGGCTGGCCATGTTACGAGAATGGCAGACAATCGATGGACACCACGACTCACAACATAGATCCCCCGAGACTACATGCGCAACCGAGGCCGGCAAAATATAAGATGGAGAGACGAGCTAGACAAGTTCAGAAAGTACTGGCTGCGTGACGCCCATGATAGGGAAGTGTGGCAAATCCTGGGGAAGGTCTATGTCCAACGACGGACGCTGAAAGACTGATGATGATGATGATGATGATGATGATGATGATGATGATGATGATGTATCGTGATGAATAATTACGGGGAGGATGTATGATAACAATAAAAGCCAAAATCCTAAGCAGCAGTAGTAAATCTCCTTGGTTAACAAGCAACCCCTGTCAACCATTGAAGATAATGTTTTGGTTAGGAGTGGGACGATTCCATAGGCTATTTTTTGTGACGCTATCAAATGGCTGATGTCAGCCGTGTGCATGTTGAAATTTTTATCGACGCTCTAAGCGCAAGCACCTAGTCTTTTTTACATACATCGCCCGAAGACACGATATAAAAAGACACTGTGCTAAGCCATCATTTTACTCTCTTTAAAAACAATATTTTACTTTGGTAAAACGAGGGAATATCAATCATCTTCAAATTCCATTTTGCCTTTTTTTATATTGTGCCATGCTGCGTTGTGATAAAATACCTTGTATATAATGATAAAGAAAGAAAGTTTTGTTTATATACGACAAAGAAAACAAAATTTGAAAGAGGATGAGAAAGGGAATTTGTAAAATCGAAAATTCGTTATTATTCTTGAATCACACAAAGAAGAAACCATAAATAAAAATCATATTCTTATATTTCAGCCTTTTTTTCCTGGTAAAAACAGTGGAAAACAACTTCATCTGCTATATCATTGAGATCAGGGGGCCTTTTCTCTATTTTAATTTGTTTTTTTGTTTTCACGGCACTAATGTTTCCAGATTCTTCATTGATGACAAATGTACATTTTGAAAAAATGCTTCCCTCTTAGATTTGTTTTTTTTTCTTCTGAAGAGATCTTGCATCTGCTACTTTATTATAAATCGTAAGTATTGGGTAAGCATTGACTCACGGATGTAAATTAAGATAGTTAAATACTGTATACAAGGGCTCCCAAAAGTGATATAAAAGCAAAAAAATGTGTATCTATGCATTATATTGATCTTTATCAACACAAAAACTATTTTTGAAGCCATGAATTCGTTTCTGGAGCTGAACAGGTTCAGAGTCTTTATGTACCCTGTTAAACGAGATGCTATGATTGTGTATATGTGGCAGTACTTCGGTGCATACGGGGTGTACACTTTGTAGAGGGATGGCCTTCGTGACCATTTGAATTTCTTCTGCGTCAAATGCCTTCTCAAAGTCTATTAATGCTACAGCAACTTGCCTTCTTTTACTCTGCTGTTATCCATCAGCTGATTTATTGAATGGATATAGTCAGGAGTTGAGTAGTTTATTTTCAATCCAGCCTGTTCCCATGGTTGGTTTCCATCTAGAGTTTCAATGATTCAGTCGACGATGACTTTTTAAAAAGTCTCTAGATGCAGTTGAATAGGCTTATAGGCCTTTACTTTTTGAAGTCCTTTGGGTACTTTTTTTATGCACGAGCATTATGATAGCTGTGTTCCAGTCATTCGGTAATAAACTCTGCTTTAAGCACAAGTTGAATAGAAGAATTATTTTTCTGTTGACGATCTTACAAACTTTTTGAGTAGATTGATAGTGATGTTACTTGATCCAATGGCTTCTTTTGTTTGTTCGATAGATTGTTTTACATTCCAGGGTGTAACTTTTTCGGAAGTACTCGAACTGACTGTCAGCGTCTTGTGTATCTTTGTTGTTGTTTGGTTGCCCATATTTTGAAGAGTAAAGTTTTTGGTAGAATTCTTGACCACGTTCTGTTGTTATGTGTTTGTTTCCTTCTATCCTATCCTGAGAATTTTTTTATTGCTCTAAAGCCACAAAGTTTCCCAAAAATTGTCCCGACCATTGTTGTTTCACACCTTCTCTTAGTTTCCTTTTAATGGTTTGGCTTAGATTGGTTTCCTCTTTTTTCTTTTGTTGGTAGTGGTTTGAGGTTTCTGTGCTTTTCTATGAATTCCCTGCTTTTGTCTTAGATTTTGTTAACTGTCTGTGCGTTTCTCGGTTTGAACATAGTGGCAGCTTCTATCATAGTGATTTTTATTTTGCTGTACAATTAGTTCATGTTGGTCATTTTCATATGTATGGATTTTACATCAGTTTTTCAACCCTGGGTTGAAAGATTGATGAGTTCATTCGGTATGTTTAGTGATTGTAGTGTGGTCTGGTACCAAAGACAAAATGATACCGTCTTACTGAAACACTTTAAGATGCCTCAAGATGATCTTCCAAAACCTCGACTATGACAATAAAAGATTCAAAATACACGGGGAATATAGGAGCAACCTGAAATTTGCAGACTATATTGTCTTTTTCGCGAACAATCTACATGACCAACAACTAATGCCAGCTGAAGTAAAGAGAAATCAGAAAGATTAGCCTAAACATGACCTTCAGTAAAACAAAAGTCATGAGTTGAAATAACATCGATGATGAGGACGTAACAATCAAAATTTACATAGTGTTGTATCTGTTCCCAGCATGGCCCAAACCATCAGTACTGACACTTGCCTGTCGAATGGGCTGGGGACTGCATTGTTATGAGCGCCAAAGACTGCGTGTGCCGGTGCAATGTGTCAGCAAATGAAGTTTTACCGAGGCTGCACAATACTACGAGCATTGGGGTCTTTAGACTCAGCACTGTCACATTCGACTTAAAGGGACAGGGCTCATCCTGACTCTTTGTGACTCCATTTGCTTTAGCAACCACGGTTGCTTGACGATCGATGTCGTGTCAGAAGAAGCTATTTTTTATGGGTTGCTCCTATTTCCCACGTAATGCTCTGACCTTGAGTTGCATTTTACTCTTGTGGACCCCAAGTGGAGACATCACAAGATTGTCAGAGACAATAAAAAATTCATAACAAGACTCAAATGAAAATTTGTACATCACGTTGTTGGACAACTGTTGGACATCACGGCTCACAACATGGATCTCCAATGGTCACATGCAAAACCAAGGCTGACAAAATTCAAGATAGAGAGATGATCTTGAGCAATCATAAAAATACATGCTCAGTGAAATCCATAATAGGGGAGCGCTGGTGTGCCCTGGGGAAGATCTATGTCCAAAAACAGACGATAAAAAACTGATAAAGATTTATTTTTTCTTCGTCAGAATATTGCAAACTGTGAATTCTTTTTGGTATGATTGAAACAGTTTATTTGGTGTTTAATGAAACATACATTATTTGCTTATAATTTGAATATTGTGTCAATATCTGAACAATATGTGGCACGATTATACTATAGATCATTGGAAAGTTTCATTTTTCATATCAATTACACATTTTATCAATCTATAGTTCTTAGCAAACAATGTTTGCAAAAAAGAATACACAGTAGAATGACATCCTACGATAAGTAATGTTTATAGAAAATAATGGTTCTTAATACTAGTGAATTCCATCGGAAATTAAATAACTAGTATGTTTTCATTCTGACAACTACAAAACTACTAAGGTTAATGTTTTAATTTTTTTTATTGCTATTCAACTTCAGATGGTCAGTTTTCAGAAATCAATGAACAGTACTAATTGGAGAAAAGTAATGGTAAAACTTTAAACTTGAAATTCCGTCCTTTTCAAGCACAATGCAAAGTTGCATAATAAATGAATGAAAGAAAACAAGTCTCGATTGTGGAAGGGACTGCTTTTCAAAATAGAGAGTATTGAATATTTTTATCAGTTAAGTTGTAATTTTGAAGTGAAATATCCATAGTTTGAGACTCAATTATAATTTTTCAACCACAACAGAATTGGTTTACGGGTCCTTGCTATACAATATTCGTCCTGACCCTGTATTTACATCATCATCATCATCATCATCATCATCATCATCATCATCATCATCATCATCATCATCAGTAGTCTCTTCACAACGGTCCTTGGACGTAGACTTTCCCTAGGATTCGCCAGACTTCACCATCATGGAGATCGCACAGCAAGTACTTCCTGAATTTGTCTACATCTAGCGCACTTACAGCTTTGGTTGCGAATATAAGATCAATGTTTCAGCTCTATAAGTGACCATTGGGAGGATGTATTGGTTATGTACCCTTTTCTTTAAGATTAATGGAATAATGAAATTCAGAGGCCAATATCTTACCTCTGAGCTACGGAACCGGACGGCCAATGCAGCTGAATCTAAGCTATATATTTATAGACGGATAAATTTCCAATCCACCAGACTGCTCTATTCCTATAGAAGAGCATTGAATATATATATATGTATATGTATGTGTTATTAAAAATGTGCAAATCCGCAAATTCTTCAATTACAGCTAAATAGATAAAAAGCAACCACTGTCCTTATCACAAAGACAGACTTTGAAGTGAATAATTGATATTGTTTATACTCTTATATAAATGAACAATCGAGAAATACCAACCAGAACCAAAGAAAAGGGAAAAGTAGAAAACGAGAACAAGAGAATATATATTCTATAGTTTTCAAACTTTGTTATTAATATCCTGGTGACCATTGTCTTTCAGTTCCCTCCAAAAATGAAATGTCTTTTATAAGATATATGTCAAGATTGCTACAAATCAAATCTCTTTAGTGTAAGGTAAGGGATGATATAATGAATATAAAACTGTAAACATGGAATACAATATGATGCATTTGAAGCAAAAACACATTGTCCGGCGATGTTTTCGTTGTGAAAAAAATGGTGCTAACAGATTCAATATATAAACAAATTATGACTTCCTGATTATCGAATGTTCTTTGAGAGAGGCGTATTTTTAAGATGTTCGAAAAAATTGTAATCTGTAAGAGGAAAGCCTTGTGAATATGAGAGAAAAACAATTCACATACGAATCTTTTAATCTTCTCGGCAGTCAGCAGAGTGTTGTAAGGCGCTACAATGTCATAAAGCAAATGATATAAGGTCATCTTCAGACATGTCAACCATTTATGTTGCCTTATGAGGACGTGGTATCAATGTTGTCAGAATCCTTGCATCTATTGAAAATGCCCAAATCATGGTACATGATTACTTATGTTGATAATAAATCATGATCGAGAACAGTTGTTGATTTCCTTCAAGGATTACATTATTATCAATATCCATTCACTGTAAGCTGTTGGACGATACCCGAGAAGTGACCCCTTTAATGATGCTTATGTAAATTAAGGTGAACACAACCTGCCATAAACCACTTGGTGACCACACCATTCAAGCAGGTTTGTTTTCACTAGATACTATAAATGAGTTTGATTATCTCTCTACGCCTCACTATAATAATTTTGTGCTATTCAGCTTAGTAAACGTCTGTAGAATAACTACAATTCATTTTCCAACCACCGGCGCAGATGTAAATCTTGTTTGCTGTGGGAAAATGCAGAACATTCAAGAGGAAATACATGAGGTGCTACAATTGCCCCGTTCCCCTATGCATATTGCATAAACAACCTCATCCTTCAGCCATTCTCTTTTTCGCCTGCTTTAATCTTCTCATCGCATCATACTATGTGTACTCGCTGGTAAATGATAACTCTTTCATCAATGAATACATCGTATCTACTTTGAGGTTCTAATCCAAGGATTGAAAAAAAAAAACTCATTATAAGTGGTGTCTCTTATTGGCTCCCCTGGTCCCTGAACGATGCACCGGATACACCCATCACTTGATACATGCATCCATCTTTTTCACGTTTGGGCTGTCGATTTCCCTCATGTTTGGCAGAATATATCTATATCTTGCAAAGTGCTAACAGACACAATTCAGTCTTGCTAAGCATTTAAAGTTAACTGATCGAACATCGGCAATATAAGAGGAGATCATTCGCATTCATCTTATCACAAAAAGTGCCTGCTTACTTAAGTTTATATTGGGTGTGGATTAATCAGCGAATCGTTATCTTTCATTTTATCTGGCTGTGTAATGAATGTTATTGGTAGAACCGATGAAAAAGATGTTAACGAAAGAATAACTCATTATAATATGTAACTATTTTATACTTAAGTCTTTTTCTTCCTTTTTTCTTCTTTTTTCTTCTTCCTTTCTTCTCATTCTCCCTCCTTTTCTTCTCTCTCTCTTCTTCTTCTTTCACCTTCAAATAATAATGATAATGATATTGATAATAATAATAATATTGATAATAATAAAAATGAAAATAATAATATCTGATAGATAATGAGAAAAGATCAACGTTAATTGTAATGGTGATAATGTTGATCATGATAGTAATGATGATAGTTTTTGTCGAGAGAAATGTCGAGGGGAATACTAATAATGATGCTTACGTCGATAAAGATGCTGATGCTAATGACAATGTTTGTAATATTTATAATGATGATACTGTTGATGTTGCTGAACATACTAATAAAGATGTAACACTGAAAGCTTCCTCTCAAAGCCAACGATTTTACCTACAAAAAATTTCACCTACCCAACGAGAAAACCGCGGATATTTTCAGGAAAATGAATTCTGTATTCCTGAAATTGCATGGAAATCGAAATATATGATAACATCAAGCAGGTCAATGGTTGCATACTATTGATGAACATGCTGATTCTGCTGGCTGCTATTCTTTGATTTGATCCATATTTCACGCCCAAATAGAGAAGAGTTGATACACCATTCGATAATTTAATCTTTTCATTATGGACAGCGTTTTTTTTTCTGTTTTTTCCTGCTGGTATTAATCCACTTTTCCTTACAATTGCATAGATTTCATTACTAATAATTTCCCAGTTCTATCATTTGAAACGATGGAAGAGAATTTAATATCTTTTTATTTCAAAAAGATACTTACTCCAATATCCGTGATATTAACGTAGTAACAATGTTGATATTACACTAGTTGAAAAAAAGTGTCGATACGAACAATGATGATGACAGTTAAAATCAATGATAACTTTGGTCCTGTGAAGAACAGGCTCATTCGTTATAACATCCCAAAACAAATGTATTAGAATTCACTGTGAGCGAGAATAGCCTTGACACAATAAAAGAGCATAGTCTGTCTCTGCTCCACGGATATAAAAACACCAATGTTAGAATGATTGTGGTGTGGATCCAAATCAACTCCTGCTGAAAATAATATCAATAGAGAGAATTGTTATTGATGATAATCCCCAAATTCTCAAGTGGGTGAAAACTCTAATCTCAAACTATCAGGAACTATCTGCCAGACATCGATGTTGTGATTGCAACTGAGTTGTATAACAAGAAACAGTATTTTTAGGTTGGGTTTTAAGGCCAGTTGAACCTGCAAGTGTGATGTAAAGGTTGTGCAAACAGTGGATATGTTCAACGAAATCACCCTCTCACACGTTATTTAGCTAATACTGAACCACTAACAATCGACTAAGCAACACTAAAATGGATAGCTGTTTGGTGCTTGCAGCTATGTATAGATAAAGTAAATAATCTACAAAAATAGACATGTCTTTGTTGAAAGAGTAATTCACGGGATGTTTTCAAATCATTTAGTTTTGGCGAGGAAGACCTCTGCTATACTGCAGACACTGTAGATGAGAATGGGAAAAAAGTGATATCAATGGAACATGGAAATCCTGAGAATTTACCAATGAGTTTCTATCGATGTAATCATCGTCTGCAAAAAAGGGGGGCAACCTATCAAAAAGTGTATGCTATTGCCTTGAGCATGAAGTGTAACTAGAAGGCTGTGAAAAGCAGATTAAATATAATCTACTCAACAGAAAATTGAAAGAAATGGAGGATAACTGTAGTTAGCCTTAAGATGAACTACTTTATCTCTTCATGAACCAAAGAAAAAAAAACACTAACTCATCCAATGCTAAGAATGGCACACGACGATTTCATTCCGGTTCAAAACTCTTGGTTGCATAATCACGATCTTGATGTTGAAAATAGTGCTTTAATTAATATATCCATAGTAGCATCTCTATGCCCATTCTAACATCAAACGTTTCACACACTCGAATATTCGATGCTAAAAACAACTCAGAAATAAAAACAATTTAACAATTAAAAATATTGAAAGGAATAGCAATCTTTTCTTTCAAATAGGAGATAATTCTTAATTCATTTCAACGCTAACAAGAGATATCTCCATTCCACCTGCAAATTCTAAAATTGGTGGGATTTTATCAAAAAAGTTTGGATTTTTCCTTTGAATTAATATATTTTTGATTTGTGTATTCGTTGCGGTAATATGGATACCTGGCACTGATTCTGTAAAATCTGAAGATGTATGTAAGAAACACTTTTTTACAATGTATCAAGTATATCTGTATCCACTAGATTAGTTATCATTCCAGCACTACTAAGGTATCCAAAATCTTTTGTGAGACGAATAAAAGATTTGAAAAGTTAAGGTAGAATTGAAATAAGCCAAAAGAGTGCATTGTTGAAAATGGATACCGTTGTAGTAGAGTATATATTTCGTTTTAAAGCTTCGCAATTGGTCTATTTTGTTAATATACGGAATAGATTTCGTTTGATAGATTATAGTTTCAGTATTATTTGGATTATTTGGATGGAGATCAAATCAATAATGTAGGAGTGAAAGTGAGTACAGAGCTGAAGTTCTTTGTAGAAGGGGGCCCATAACCGAATCCTGCAAGCAGAAACTAATGCATTCCTGGCCTACTGCCACTAGTTTAGGCATTGAGTTAGGTCAAAAGTTATTCAATTGAAAACTGGACCATTACAATATATATATATATATATATATATATATATATATATATATATATATATATATATATATATATATATATATATATATATATTTACTTACATCGACAGTTTCATTGCGTGGGAATTAAGGAGCAACAAAAAAATCCATATGCATACTTCATATTCACTTGATGTATCAGTCAGTGCACAAGATGTGCAATGCTGAGTTGAAAGTTGTTTATAACTGTAGTTTCAAACGAATCTGTATAGCGCTAGCTCCATGTCGGCAATCAAATGTATACTTTTCTTTATTTACAGTTACTGCCGTGACATGTCTTTAAAAAGTTAGCTCCCTATCGGATATTGAACGAAAATGAGACGGTTGGCTCCTATTACCAAGTAGTCCAGCTTCTTCCAAACATGCACATTTGGAAGAGGCCCTACGACGGTATTTCTCCTCCCGGTTCTTTCTTCATGGTGTGAAATTCAGTAAAACCAACACGATCAACTCACAATACTTTCGAACGTATGATGACATCAGGGATTAAGAACTAATTAAGAACAGTTGTAACAAGACTAACACTCTCACATTTAAATTCTTGATTTGCCCAAACGAGTATATTAAATCCTTTTATGGAATAGAAAGTGTTACTCAATCAGCAAATGTTATCAAAATGGAAAATCAGCCATTTTGTGATGAATAATACTGTTCAAAGCACTTAATCAGAGTACTTTTCTGTGTGAGTAATGTCTATGAGAATGTGCAAAAGGGGGAAAAACAAAGAAAATCATCTACTCACTTGGGGAACTTAAAATTCCTTTTCTTCAGCCTACACCTTATATCAACAGAGACTCTAGTATATACAGCTATCACAATTTGTTTTTTTTCTCACTCTCTTACGTTCGAAACTTTGATATCCGGATCTTCTCGCAAGTTAAACTATTTTTGTATTGAGATTTCATAACCATTGATTTAAGGTCATCGAATTATTCACGCGCACATACGGTATTCACGATACGTTTTCTTCTCTTCAAGACCTAACATCCAAAATCCGGCTCGTTCCAGATATTCACACTAAGTGAAACCTTGTTTGGTTTCCGGAAATTAGTTCCTTTGTTTATTCGATCTTTAGTGTGTCTGCAAGGCAAGTTCTTTTGAAATCAGGAATTTCTCACAAATAATAATAATTGAATTACTGTTATTCGTATGCGTCATCCAGTCTGTTGCCTAATGAACAAAATCTTTGCTAATTCATAGCGCCTTGTAGGCATCCAAAAATTGCAAAAGAAGCATTAACTGTATTAAGTTAAGGAAGAATCAGATAGGAGAGGAGAATATGGCAGAGTCTGTTATTCACTAGTTCTACACAATGTCGCAAAAATGATGATGGTATTTAACTGATTTTTCAGTTGCAATTTTCCTCACAAAATATCAGTGTCAAAATCAAGTTTGGGGGGCAATCTATAATTAGGTTACTTCCCTTGATATGTACTAAAATATAAACATACACCCTTAATGTAAAGTAATAGTATAGCAACAAAGCCGTATTAGATTAAGAAAAGAAGAGATCACAGAAGACACAGAAAGATCTATTCATTACTAGATATGGTAGTTTATCATATTGATTTTGCAATGGTTGATTTTCGGTTAGATCATCCCTTTCCTTTGCGCCTGAATTGGTCTAAGTAAAACCCCAATATATATGAGTGTGAACATTTCAGCTTCAAAAGATATCATCACTTTTACTGACTATATCCTCAAAAATGCTCCTTAGTTACTGTAAAATTAGGAATGATAAACTTTGGCTTTCATACCATTGTTACGAAAATACCGATATAAAGACGGCTGATGTGAATTATTTTCATTTTGAAATTCCGTATGAAGACTTTTTTTTGTTTTGTTTTTTTATCGTCAATGGTGCCATTTTTAACATGGGGTCCTGTAAGCCATAATTCAATCCACAGTTCCACATGAATTACAAAAATTAGGTAATCAGTTCAACAATATAGTCACACTGTGAATAGAATCTCCTCGCAAAAGATAATTTTTTCCCCAAGATTAAAGGGAAATGGTTTCGAAGTGTAAATGATTGAATGCACCTGTAATTGAAAGTGAGGGGCATATTACAACTGAGATGGGTAATTATCTACTTCTGTTGTCAAATGCTGAATAAAAGGCACGTCCAAATAGTCGGTATGAAATGATTGATATTGTTTTTCGAGCATAGTCTAGATCTTAAGGTATCTTTTCGTACAAAATCTATGAAAATCGAGGAGTAAACTTCCACACAGAATAAGAATACCCCCTGCCAAAAATGCTCATTAAGTTAACACTGATATGTTTGAATATGGTAACAGAAAAATATTTTAATGATTAACTGAATAGCCCACACATTCCACTCAGTGTTCCTTTCTGATAAAATGAAATTAGCAAAAAACATGTTCAGAAAATCTCAACACATCCCCCAAAACACCCCCCCAAAAAGACCATCCTTGTTTACCGAAGGTGAAATAAATATAAAAATACGCAGAGACTAGCTACTGTTTTTTTTACATCCGTAAAGGCAAGGACAACCGTGGATTAAAAAAAAAAGGATTTAAAATAATCTTGGACGATCATACTTTTCTGAGCTGTCATTTCGAAAGAATTGGCTTTCGATAAGTGGAGATCCCATTTTCCAATTTTCTATGTTATGTTTTTTTCTTACAAATAGACTGAGTTGGGTCGCATTGTTATTTTGAAATGTAAATGAATCTTCTAATTAGTAAGAACTGCATGCTTGGATATTTTATATTTCAAAAAATAAGTATCAGTTTTGTGAGAAGCACATTTTATAGAGAAAACTTTGCTTCTTGCTAAGGTGCAATGATTAATTCAATAAGAGTAGAATCCCTTTCTGCATGGTGTGAATAAATTTTGTCCAGTGTGTGAATGCGAAACCAAACGATCACTTTGCCGTGATTCTTCGATACATCTGCTCGGTGTATGGTGAGTGGAACAAAAAACCATGAAACGTTTATGAGATGATCACCATTTTATGCATGGGAATGCTCAACTTATTATTCCCTAACTAAATTAATGGTAATTGCTAATCTGCCCCTAACCAGTCTGCAAATGTTTTTTATTGATAAGTTTATAATTAATAATTGAAAAATCGATTCAATGGGTTCAAAGACATATAATCATTTACAGCAAAAATGTTTCTCTCCAGCCTCCTCATGGTTCAGACCCGAATGCTTGAATCTGACGATGGGAAATCAGATTTTTTTATTACGACAACCTCCTGCTCGCACACAGCCGATAATCTTAGTACCCTGTGATGATCAAACTCGCTTAAATTGTTCTACTAGTCTACTGGATTAGCTTGCTAATGTTCTGGATATTGGCTTTATTAGCCACTACTACTGGGGCACTCGGTATGGATCTTACTGACCCTACTAGGGAATGGTCCCAAATCATTAATGCCGACTCACAATGGAACAATATTATTTGACATTTTTTTCTTTTATGATTGAGAACATAATTCTTTCCATGAAATCAAATTCTCTTAATAAACCTATTATCATAGGAAATTAAGTGTGATGTAAAATATGAGTGCCTTAAAGTTTATTTAGTTTCTGTATTGCCCTTGAAATATAATTCAAATTTTTTGAAAGTTGATAATATCTCCTATAACTTTTTGACTACCTGATTCAGTTGGAAGCCTGACCAATTCTCTGCTCGGAATGCCCCAGACAGTTGAATAATAAAAATGACCTGGCTATTTTCTCCTTCTTCTCCAAGTAATTATACTAATAATTAAAAGAAGCACTTATTTTCAATATTTTTTCGGCAGAAAATATCGCAAAAAACAAAACAGAAAAACAACAATCCAAACCAAACAAAACACAACAACCATTGTATTGAAAAATGCAAAAGGAACTGAGTATCTTGAAAACAATCACTAGGAACAGTCTTCCCCCATAGACTCTTTTCAATTAAACTATGTGGCAGACATATTTCGATTTGATATGACTTTTTAATTCGTCAAAATAGGTCCGTTTAGTTTTTTAATTGGTCTGGCTGGCTGTTTATTTATGTACGTATGTGCCACATTTTAACTGCATTCCCTTCAGAATGGTAACGATATTACTGATTCAAAAACATTATGGGCACTCAATCATTGATATTCGCCCATGACCAAGCTCTTCAACAATATTCGATAAGCTTTTGTATGTTGACGTAAGTGGAAGCGAATCCTTTGGCAATAGTGAAAAAAGGATTCCTGAAATGACTGTGACATTTATATTTTCTACTGAGATGCATTTTCTTAGTATCCCCATAACCAGTGGTTCATAAAATGTTACCACCATGTACTCTTGGGTAGTTTGGATAAGCCCCCACGCCCCTTTTATTACATCCAACTGAATGACTGCTTTGAAATGAGTTTTTTAAGCATTTTGAAAAAAATAAATATTATTCGAATGTGTTAGGATCTTTACAATGCAATATCTCGTTAAGAGATTGATTAAATTTTTTTCTACCCTTTCCTACTGCTAGTTTGTACCTCCTGAAATTTTGGAGAGTGCATCCTTAGTTAAGAACCACTGCCGTCAACGGTAAAAGGCTGCTTACAGCTGTATATCCAATTATTCCCTCACCGAGGTACTGACCATGCTAAACCTCACCTCGCATCGCTGATCGTACAAAAAAAAAAAACAAATTCTGCATAGCAACTTGACCTTGAACATATAAGAATACATAAAGATTTAAATTTTTCGGTTCTATCCACTTTCAGTGAGTGCACCTTAAGCGTGAATCGTCTCACGGATTTCCACTTTCTTCAGTTCCTGACGTATATCTTAGCTTGTTATTCATACGTATACAACTAAACAAGGCCAGATGGATGCGACAACTGGAACAGTGTGACTATAACAACCAGTGAAGTCATTGGTGCGAGCAAATCATCGTATAATACCTATAGTGGAGGCGGCAAAAATCACAACGCTGTCCTAACAGACGATGGCAATATTAGATGAGGACTGAAGAGACTTACTGTCAGACAGCCTACAACGACAACTACGAGGCAAACAGGGTGAAATTGTAATCTATGGCACCAATGTGGACTGTCAAATATATAGAGAGGGGGGCGGAAGATTTGAGGAAACTTATTGTCACTCAGTCCCAATCTGTAATCACCAAGACTGGTGAAAGATTTTATCAAAATCTTAAACTGGAGTTGACATTATTTTCCATAGGTATGAACAATAACAACAACGATAACAACAACAAAATGACAGTAATGACTCTTTCCACGATTAAAACACTGCAAGCCGACAATTTCAATACACATAAGTCATATAAAATCCAGTTTATGGTAAGAGCCCAGTTATTTCAAGTCTTCTTCAACCGTCCCGTGCTCATATGCTGTTCCCGATCCAATATTCTAACATCGTGTATGGGTGTAAGTAACTTTCTCCTTCGCTCTGCACGTCTTTACCAAGCCCAATTCTCGGCCTCCTTATCGATGAAGGCTTTCTAATATTCTTTCGGCTCTATCTTTACAGAGCAGATGGTTTCACCCTTATATCAGCTACTCAGTTTTGATTAAATGAAATTTATTTCATTTCGTTTGAGGAATAATTTGAATTTGGATGTTATATTTCTTCGTTGTCATTACTGTTCGCTGCAAGGCCGAACTTGGCCCTGTTTCCGCTCAAACAGAGGGTAATTATGATTAAATGAGAGATTTACATAATTTTAGTTAAATCACAGATGTTCATTTGGTTGGGATTTCTGATCCCTGAATAAGATTTAAGATGTTTTGTTTCTCAATGTTTTATTATTCTTGCTCATATTTATGTTATTACATTGTATAAAAGAGGTAACGCCATCTTCTAAGTTTGATTGTATTTTTACAATCTGGATTCAAAATTGCCATAAAAATCATTTTGACCATTAAATTTAGAATTTATTTGATACTGAGAAACAAAACTGTTGTTCATCTGGAAGTTTAGATCGTCATGGTCGGAAATGAATCCAAATAATTGCCATGAATTGTATTTTGATTAACACGAACAATGTTTCACTTAGACACAAATTCACTAAATAAATTTATACGACAATTTCTGCATAAACATCAGGAGTACCACCACCGAGACTCTCATCATATGATTGCCCCTGGACAGGGTCTGGCGCCGAAACAACGTAACTAGTAACCCATGGTCCCCAGGAGTACCTAATGATGCAACATGATCCAGCGGTCTCTCCCACATTGTGTATAGGGGTTAGACTCATGTATATTGAGCATCATTCAAATCATAGTGTATTTTGATATATTTCTATTTCATGGTTGATGAAAATTGATTTTTCCACTCATGCTCAAACATGATGTTCTCGGTTTCTCAGTAAAATTGATGATGGGTTGGATGTTTTCAGTAAAATAATTCGAACTAGCTGAATTAAAAATTTTTTTCTATCTATTTTCTGAACCCCCCTCCCCTCAGGAAAACGTGTCTTCCTTAGTAAATGAGTAAAAGTTTAGATTGGTGGTGCCTGCACGTGTGAAGCATACATATGTAAATACTTACATCGATAATCATCCTATCGGGCTGGAAGACTTATCGACCGGAGATAAGTTGACAGTTTTAGTTGATGGTTTTCAATTCCAATTTCGTTCAGTATTTAAATATTTATTTTCTGAAAACTTTCCAGTTTTTTTTTTTTCAATCAAAGAAAAACACATTCGATTAAGGCATCAAATTCCCCATTTGCTATTTGGTGCCAATTAGCTGGAACTTTTCTAGTGCCATATTTGGTTTCCCTTCAAAGAACCAATCAGAAAATCGATTTAGTTCTGAGGGAATTCAAAGTCAAGTCATGAATAATAAATGGAATTCAATAGCAAATCGATTTCTATAAAATCATCCAAGAAAACAGAGAACAAACTTTCAGTTGGTCCGCAATGAATTTTGTCATTACTGCATCAGTAAGGATTTAAAACTGCTGCTATAACTAATATGTTGTTATTAGTAGAAAAAACTGAACAGTGTCGTGCATTCCTGTTATTACAGCACCATTATAGCAGCTAAACATTATAGAAGATGTAAAATTAATGACAAATAAACTCATGATAAAAACGTATAAATTAAAGAAAACAAACATTATTACCGCAAATCATTGTCGTTGTACTTGTTTTTCAATTTTCCCTGATATATATATATATATATATATATATATATGTATATATATATGTATATATATATGTATATATATGTATATATATATATGTATGTATATGTATATATATATATCTATATATATATATATATGTATATATATATGTATATATATATGTATATATATATGTATATATATATGTATATATATATATACATATATATATATATATATATATATATATATATATATATGTTTTCATGTACATCAAAACTGCAATCATAATGCTCAATAAAACACTACTATATATATAAAACAGCGTTTTATTGAGCATATTGATTGTAATTTTCATGTACATAAAAAGCGTCAGTTTTAAGAAAAAGGACTAAGAATTATAAATTCTAATTCACTTCCATTAATGTCTAACTTTATCTCCATACTATCGAAGTGTTAAGAACTCTTCTTCTCCTGAATTGTATCGGAACAGCGGACGACAGCAAGAGGATGGGTCATAAAATGAAGATGATGAAGAGGGATGAAGAGATAGAAGAATTCAAAGAGTAGATAATGTGTTAATGGGATATGACAAGCTGCCCGTGGAAAGATCGATATCAGTTGATTATTCTTGACAAGATTTTTCTTGGGTGATAACCTTTCAAAGCGGGTAGAAGGAAAACAAATAGATGCATCAGATTACACACGATTGATAACAGTGAGGGCATACATCAACTTACACTGGTTACAGATGCCTTAGCGCACATCATAAATGATAGGCTGCAGCTAGCTCTTACTGCGTCTCACGAAAAATTGCCAGATTGAACCGAAACACTTGCAGATTATCAAATCAACCCTCCTTCCCTTAATGTAAATAATTTGTATAGAATCACTTTTTTTTAGAGACAGGTCGATAATCAGGACTGTCTTATCCCATTGACCCCCGTCATGACCCACATGGAGAAAATGAATCTAAGTGTCACAAAGGCTAACGGTATGGTATGGGAGTGTTTAGTTCAAACCCTGGTCGGGGCTGCTTGCTCTCTTTTCACATTAATGGCCTTGCATGAATCTATTTCTTCTCCTTTTAACCTCGGGTACACTAGCAGGAAAAGCTTGACCCTCCTACTTTTGGAAAGCAGCCAGTCTAGAAAAAAAATCATCTATGATTCCAATCGAAGGATTTACCCCTCACTCCTTTGAAGGGGACTCGTTGCAAATTTTGACTTTCTTTTGCCTGAAAGCTGTTATCAGATATTCTGCACTCCGATTTTTCTCCACACTACATTGGTAAGGGTGAAGGAAGGTCGATTAGGCGTCGAATGATCTACATACGCGTCTATCATGAACTGTTAAGCAACTCCCTCCACCAAAGGCAAATAAAACTGAGCCAAAAAACGACACGATATTATTGGATATTAAGTACTTGACATGAATAAGTAAAGAGGTAGAGGTGAGCATGAAAACAAGCGGTCAAACAGAAAGAGGCAGATTCAAACATACAATCGGACAGACGGACACTCGCACGCACAGACAGACAGACACACACACACGCACACACACACACACACACGCACACACACACACACAAGTGCGTGTGTCTATGTGTGATTAAAGATACGGAATACTATATTGAATCTTTCATTTGAAAGGATATGTTGTTATTACACAGTGGATGTATTATTCAGCCTACACTACATGAACCATTGTGCGTTGTCAAGGCCAAATGTATCATTCAATGTGTAATAACAGAGGATCCTTTGAAATAAGATTCTCAGAATAACGTAAATTATTATCAATTTTCCAAATCATCAGTATATCTTTAATAACACGTACACACGCAAAATGAAGACAAGAGTCGAATGCACTTCATTTCTCATCCCTGGAAGCCTTTTTGTGGATTGCAACTCGTCTATTGTTTGAGTTTCCTAAGCTGTCAGGGTTTATAGGAGATGGATTTATAATAACAGAATAATGAATAAATGATAAAGTATGTGGTGAACTAACGATGGCTGTGTTTTCAGCCGTCCGAATTCGGCTTCCACCGATCACATTACTCCTCACCCTGCCTGTTCATGATATGTGAAGCCGTAGTTGGAGGGAAAGATGGATCTATTTTCTTCTTATGAACATGGAGTGAACACTAATTGTCCTAAATAGAGGTTAACTCAGCATGCCAAATCTAGACCTGATCCTCTTATCTGCTCGGTTAACCCAAACCTACTAAATGAATCGATTGAAAAAAAAATACCAGGTTAGATTAGTCACTCAATAAAACTGTCGTTGGACCCAACTCTCTTGGCAGAGTCTTGGTGTGATAAATTATAGAAATGGAAAAAAGTGTGATCAATGAAATTTATAAGTTGATGTTAACTAAAGTTAGTGAATTAAAAAAAGGAAAAAACGTGAACGCTGATGGACAAAAAGAGTGGGCAATTTAGCACAAAAAGAAAACTGAACGCTCCACTATCAGGAATCGTTTTGGAGCAGTGAGTAAAAAAGTGTTCTCAAGATAAGATGAGGAGTTGGTCTAAATTTTCATTCGTCTTGCTGCATTAAAGTAGCCTGTCCACAATGCAATTCAACAGAGTGATAGCTAACAAGTCAGAATCACTTGATAAGTGAGGGAAAAAAAGCTCTGTTTTTCTCTTTTGAGAGTTTCATTTGAACATTTTCAATTCATCATCATCATCATCAGTCTTTTGACATCCGTTGTTTGACACATACCTTCTGCAAAGTTCTCTGTTATGGGCGTTGCAGAGCCAGTTTTTCCAAGATTTGTCTAATTCATTTCTCAATCTTGTGTTTCTCATGTGATCTCTTGGGATCCATGTTGTGAGTCGTGATATCCATCCGCCGTCTTTTATTCTTGCAACATGACCTGCTCATTGCCATTTTGGTTTTTCAATAGTTTCTATGCTTCGGACTCTCGTTCTCTTCTTTCTGTGCTGTCTTGTGATATCTCCATGTAATGTTGAGCATGATTTTCTCATGCACACGTTGCATGCTTCTCAGTTTGTACGTCTGTCTCTTGGATAGGTTCCATGTTTCAGCTCAATAAGTGACTATCTGGGTAATGGATTTGTTGTATACTGTTTTTTCGAGGATTGTGGGGATCGTTGTTTTTTTTATGTTGAGCTTGCTCTGCCGAAGGTACCCAGCTTAGGTTGGTTCTTTGCTTGATTTCCTCCTTTTTTGAGGATCTCATGGAGATTCCTTGTCTCAGGTAGATGTAGTGGTCTACCTTGCCAATGTTTGCATCTTCTATCTTGATAGTTATGATCCTAATCTCAACATGATTGTTGTACATGATTTTTGTTTTACCGAAGTCCATGTATTGGCTGACTTTCATCATTTTTCATTCATTTCAACAAGCATTAGTTTGAGGTTGTTTACGTTCTTTGCGAAAAGGATGATGTCGTCTGCAAATCTAAGGTTGCTTAAAACAAATATTTAACAAATCATTTTTGACTGGAATTGGTAGATATATAGGTATAGCAGTAGATTGATCGGGATATAGTCAGCCCTCCACAACAACTTCAAATTGAACAATCTATGCTTTTAATAGTAGTGTCTATTCTGGTAAACAATGAATTATAAATAACTACTTACGATATTGATTTCTTTTAGATTTCAGATATCATTGACAGTCAAAATGTGATTCTATAAAACATGGAGTATCTGACCCCTTTCAAAAAGTCATCCTTAATTCTGATAATGAAAAGATTCCTTGCAACCATTGAATGAAATATATAAGGCCGAGTTCAGAAGATATCGAATCAACTCCTAGATAGTCATTAATATGGACTCATTCCATACTGGTATGGTGAAGAAAGTCTGGTTTGAAACATTTTGCAAGTACATTGAGTTTCCATCTTATTGATATTTTTAAAACGTTGTCCTGAACTACTTTCAGCAAAAGTTATCTTGTTTGTCCTATGGAACACGTTAAAAGACATTTTATGCAAATCTGTTTGACTACTTGAAATTTTCATTAAAATAAACATAGTCATTCGATATCTCAGCTGCGAGTTTTGTCGCGTAATGCGAAGCGAACCAAACTAATCTATTTGTTAATTGTTTCCCACGATGCATAGCAACCCAAACTCATTTATTGACTTTGTTCAAATAGCAAACATCTGAGACAATCAGAAACGCTTCTTGAATCGAAAACAGTTGTTTAAGCAAGCAAATGCTATTGACAATTATCGTATTCCCTTCAGAAAAAAATGCAGCTGCTTTTACAAAAGCAAATATTTCCTCCTTTTAACTTATTCATTGGTGTAATTCTATATTCAAACATAATTTTTCCCCCACTTTCCTTCGTTTTTATTTCCCAACTGCGAATGACGAGGATTTTCGTCATTGAAGTCCAGTGGCCTATTCAAAAAACGTTCTGCTTTATTTTGACTGATGACGCTGGAACTTAGAACCCGACCAACAATTTGACCCTCAAACTGTGAATTCTACAACGTGCACATTACAGAATCATGCTTAGCTTCACATTGAGAGATTGCAACAGTACATTGAAATAAGAGTCAGACACTTTTTTGAATACATAAGAAAGCTCAAATGACAATGGGCTATCCATATTGCAAGAATGACAGGCCACTGCTCGACATCAGGATTCATAACTGTAGCTAATAGAATATAAGATGATGCGATGAAGTACACAGGTTTCAATAAAGTGATGTCAATGATAAATAGGTCGGGGATTCCTGAGGATGTATGACCAACAACAGATGCTAAAATGTTGCTGCTGTTTAAAATGATAATCATGATGATAATGATGACGGCAATGACGACAACTCATTTTTTTCTATGAGTCAGTATTTTGATCCTGCAATGGTTATTTTTAATGAATCATCTTGCAATGAATTAAGGCTTTTTTAAAAAAGAAATCTTGCAAAGGATATCTGCTCCTCATCGCCACCTGTGTTTATGGGTAAAGGCTACATTTCCCTTTATATTTCTCAAAGATGTTTATCACAGTCATCAATATAATTTTGAAAGTGAAAAATAATATAGACGAATTTAAAATGTAAAACAACAAAAGCTGTCCTGGTTCCATGTCATAAAAAATGTTGCATAAAGATCAGTTCAAGAAAACAATGCTAAATAATGAGCTGTTGAGTTTGTTCTGTGTGTAAGTAAATAAAAGACAAATGCATCAGTTTCCATCGTCAATGCAACAAAATCAATGGTGCAGATGAGGCAAAAAGCATCGCTTTTTTTGCCTCTTAAACCTTTGTCTTCCCATGTTTTCTGCTCCCCTAGAGGCAGCATAAGAGGGGCGTTTTGTTGATTTTAACCCTACTAAAAGAACTGCTGAAGAAAAAAACAAAAAAACAATAAAAATGTGACCTTTATTTTTGGGGAGCATGCTGTGTTTTGGTTGATCAAGTAAGAGAATCCGGCTTACATTCCTTTCTTTGTTAAGAAAAAAGTGGGTGAAAACATGTTGCCAATTTCGAATCGATTCAGATTGGAAACCTGATCCTACAAAGATAATCCCACCTGTGGGTATTTGGAAGGAATGTACTCTGTATACATGAGTTAAAGTTTGAATTTCTCGTTCTTTGGTTCCATCGAGGTGATCTGAATGCGTGCTACTTATGTAGTCCCAAGTTTTGAATACATTTATAATAAATACAACTTTTACCATTTTTGCACTTTTTGAAGTGTTAAATTAAGTACAACTTTTTCTTCGTCGTCACTCATTGAAGTCATTATTTTGCCAAATTTCAAAGGTGTTTAATTCCTGTTTGTGCTCTTTGTGCTCACAATTTCAAAGGGTGTCATTTTTTTTCCTGTCAATTTCTCATCTTTTCAGAGCAAAATATGGTAGCCAAAACAATGAGGTAAAGAAGTAGTTGACAAAAAGTGCATCCGTCAGGAAGTGTGAAAATGCAATTAGTTCTGATAAAAAAAAATATACTGAACATAATAAACAAATTTGATCGTGGTGATCTGAATCGAAAATTGCACTATAAAATGAGTAAGTCAACAATACGCACAATTTTATTCAGAACATGAGCTTGCAAAGAGGAAGAAAAAAAATTCTCCCCTACTTTGAAACCATGCAAGTTACAAAGAATATGGGCTTTATAATGATGAAACTAAGAACGTTACTTTAAATTTGGATCGAAGATTGCAATCAGGAGCGAATCCCTAACAGAACAGGCATTATCAATGCAAGAGATTTACGTCTTTCCCATTCATTGAAGAAAGAGGAATCAGATCAAGAAAAGAAAGAAAAGGAAGAGTTCTCTGCTTGGTCAGAAAAAAAAAAGAATCTGCTCGCATCTTATACGGATAGCATGCAAAGCTGTTTATAGAGATGAAGGGGCAGCAATCGAATTTTCTGACATCGTACAGAAAATTCCTGAGATAAAGTTGGCTATAACGGTAAACATACTTTCAACGTTGACGAAAAGTACCTTCTCATATTTTTTATAATTAGCCGAAATTTACAGCCTGGTTATTATGTTTTTGATCATGCTTTATTTTTTCTATTAGTTAACAATGCTTATAGATTTAAAGTCAAAATCCATGGTCGTGTATCATAAACAGATTTTTTTCAAAATTGGATGCATGCGTCAAAATTCCCCCTCAGTAATTTTGAGATGTAACAGAATAGCATGTATCATATAAGTTCTTGGCCATTTATCCACCGATCAAAATTTATCGCCAAATCGAATTAAGATTTTAATGGGTTGATTCAAGACTATGACGTTTTTCTTTCAGTGACTTGAAAGGGACCAAATCCATTCTTGGATGATACGTACATCTCACTTACTGCCTATGTATCAGGGCGTAATTGATACGTTTGAAGCATAGTACCTTAAGAAATATATAAGCGGGGCAACCAAAATCCAATGGAAGAAAGTAATTTACTCTCATATAATTTAGGAAAAATATAACATAAGATATGCAATCGAAACCATGACCAATGACTGGAAGTTTACTAAAAACAAGAAATTTCTGGGAGCGTGCCTTCGCACAGTAAAATTTTGTTGATTTCCCCAAGGACATGAAAGAACTCTCCCAGGAAATCACGACGATTGGACGAGACTTTGGTTTAATTGAATAGTATGAAAAATGTCGGAGAATCAATGGACGTTTGCTTTGTGGAGTCAATGGTTTGCTCAGTTAAGAAAATGGATGAAAGTACTATATCACGTTTGATGATGAATCAAATGGTCTGTTTATCAAGATGTATCGAGAAAGAATTCACTAAAAATGAATCTAGTGAGATTTTTGATGTGATGATTTTAAACAGTTCAAACAGCAATGTGTTTAAACTGATACAAACATGGAACGTGGCGCTAATGAAAAGAAATGCTGCTTTCATTTCGATGGAGATATAATTGAAAAATGGATTGAATTCCTGGAATGAATACAATAGTTTTTAAAGTTAACTTTTTGGGCATCTTTAATCGTGTATATGGAATGTATCATATATATATATATATATATATATATATATATATATATATATATATATATATATATATATATATATGTGTGTGTGTGTGTGTGTGTGTGTGTGTGTGTGTGTGTGTGTGTGTGTGTGTGTGTGTGTTTAATTATTTGCATGGATATCGATTGTCATTTCTGCAATTTATCATGATTAATCAATCAGTATGAGATTGATTATTGACCATGGACCTACATTGTTATCTTTTTTGCGCACAAAAAAAATTGTTCCGTTTGTTTAATAACACAATAGCCTTAATAAATTCGGCAGTCCGATTTTTGGAAGCACTAGATGAATGTATAAAAGTTCAACGGTTGAATTGAAAACAACCACCATGGAATGAAGACACTTTAACCCTCAATTAATGACTTACGTATATGGATTACAACAGAATGAATCGAATTATGGAAATCAGTAAGCAAAACTGTTGATTTTTTTTTGCTTTATTTTCCTCTGTTTGATGTATATTTCTTCAAACGTCAGCAGTCCATCTCGTCTCTTTCAACACATCAATTTAAAGCACGATGTTCTATCGTAACCTTACTAATGGAGAGAGGTGTGTTTTGCACTTCCATTTCAGGGAGTATCATACTGCTAGTCTTGTCAAAACACAAATACCAAACCTGTTTTGGGAGCAAGACGTTTGTAGGATTCCAATCATCTTACTTAAAACCCAAGTAAGGCTGTCGATGCAATTTTCTGTCTTATATGAAAATCTTGCGAAAGCTGTGATATTAACATTATTTCCAAGTTCTTGCAGCTCCAAGAACTTGAAGAAGCGATCAAAATACTAGGACGGATAAAAGTTGAAAATATTTTTTGTTTATACTTTTGATCATTTCTCATATTTAATTATTCATTCCTTCATTTACATTTTTGATGAATTTAAGTTGAAGCCGAATGTTGAAGGAATCCGAATATGCACTTGAAAATGTCGAATTAATCGGAATAATTGATAAATATAATGAAAGATCATATCCTTTATCTGAATTCAAAAAAAATAAAAAAAAATTACATCAAAAGATCAAAATACTTTTAATAGAATGAAACTGGAAAAATCCCGAGATGGAAAATATTTAAATTAATTTTTTCTATTCCTAAATCTCAGCGTAGGAGTCCAGCTCAGCATATCTGGGACATATTTTGTATCAACTGTAATCAATATTTCGGGGGATCTATCAGTGAAATGAGAGAAATGAATGAAAGCAGCAATATTTGAACAAAATAAATCATCGAATTAAAAAAAAGTTGGCACTGATATCTTATGAAAAGTTTTGAATGAAGAATGCCTGAAAAAATGTGATCTTTTATAAATAAATTTCAAGATTTTTATCAAGATCAAATCATTTGTCAATCTTTGCTAGAAATTTCTCAGGCGTTGATTTAACGCTAAAGTTTTTATCAATGCCTACAAATGTAAATTGGAGACTGGATTATTTCTCAGTGCACTGCATGAACAATCGGAATGGAAAAAGTGTGATGCCTTGCACGATCTTATTTACTTTTTAAATATCTTGTTCCTGTGAGTAACTTGGCCGTGCTAAATCATATTCAGACATACTAAACACAGATAAGCCTTTTTGGCTTCAATTGATTTTCCAAAGTTTTTTTCCCTTATAACCCTTTAAGTCTTCAATTTTATACGCTTCTGGTTTTCCTTCTTTTGTTCCACTTATTTGTGCAAAGCTTTTTTAGATTTTATACTTTTGACCATATTATCATCAAACGAAGTCCAGCATCCTTTTTTGGCTACACAATTTTATTGACGCTTAGGATATGGAGATTAAGACTTGAATTGTTTTCTTTTTTTTTGTTAAGTTAATATTTTGAATGGTTCTGAATACTTCGGGAAATTTTTTCGTGAAAAATGATCGATATTTTTCAATGTAAATAATGAGAGAGAGAGTGAGAGAAGGACAGATCTGCCTTTTCGCTGTTTATCAATTAATTTTTCCCTTCTTGTCTCTCTCAAATTAAATTGAACTTGTTTTTCATCTGTTTTTGGAAGATTAACGACCGACCGCTAGAGATACTTCATCCGAAAATTATAGGAACGTAGAAATAAACCGATGGTCCTCAACTATCGGGTTGCAGATCGGTTCCAGGCTAGAAATCATTTGCTACCAGGCAACGAGGAAATTATACGATTTGACGTTATTTTTTTGTAAAATAGTGACAAATCATTTTCGTTGGATTTTAATATCGAATTATTTGATGAATCTTTCGATGTACAAGATTTAAGTACATTAGTCACTTGTAAATAACACGGAATTGTTTGCATTAACCCTTTATATGTGGCACAGAATTGAGTGTATTAACCCTTTGTAGGTTGATTGATATATTTGTCATTCATTTCTGATCCCTAGTTGACTTATCAAATGTATCCTGGTTGCAATCAACACCATAACTCTGGAAAAAAAATATAGAAGATTATGTCAGTATGATATAAGTCTGCAATGCAAGAAAAATAAAAGAAAAAAGGGACACCGGCTATAATGGATTCATCTTCTATGAATATCAAAGATGGTATTTCTCTAAAGTCTCTTGTTTGAATATTCCAAACCAATGACACATATTTTGGATAAACATCATGTATTCTATCGTTTCTCTTTGAAAATCTACGTAAAATCAAAGTCAAACAATATAAAACCAACTTGCTACATTGATCGATCGTCGAACTCCAGTCCAAGTTGAAGCCTAGAGTTGTCTTCCAATTTTATAAACAAGTACCAAAACAGCAACAACCATCCCCTCCCAATTTGGAAGAGGCAACTCTCCAATGTTTGCCTTTCTAATATTTAGACATGCAATCAATGAATATTCATCTTATCACTTGAAATTGCTATACGAGTAGAGCTTGAACCTGCATCAATCAGATCCGTTTATCTTTTTATTGTCTCTGTCTTGGTTGCTGGGTTGCATTGTCAGGTGCTCAGGTAACTGAACACTCGAAGTAGAATGACTGGGTTGCTTGTGAGATCTTTTGTCTTCTGTCATGTGAGACCGAACTATCTGATTGATACGACTGGAAATATGGAGCAAGAAGAAGAAGCCTTTGTTCGAGCACATATTTTCATAGTACAATAAGTGTCAAAACAGATCAAGATATTTTGTTTGCAGCAAAATTTGTCTCATCGGCAGTGTAACTCATGAACCACTCGAGACATTTCTCATATTTTGTATTGATTTTTCTTATAAGGTTGATGATAGTTTTCATTTGTTGCTCAAAGAAAATAGTTCCTTGCTTTTTCATTTAGGGACCCTTAAGTAAGTTCACGTGTAACAAATTTCTCTTTATTTAAATCATTTCTTTCCGGCTCAGGCCGGACACATTTTTTTCTTTACTGTCTCGATGGACAATAACTTGACATTGAAAAGTTCCCCCTCCAAGATACAGTATATTGTGATACAAAATCGATATAATTGTGCATCGTCCTAAAGGGCTCCATTCTCGTTCAATAATTGATTTTCAAACGAGTTGTCTTGCCAAAGCTTGAGAGCAATGGTCTCAGGAATACTCAATTCGTAACAGCCGGGGAGAAGATTTGGATGCATGACTCACATAAGGGCATTCGTACAAAATGGAAATCAATCACTGTCGTTAATTTCGTGGTCACTCGTCTTCTGTTTCTCCAAGATTCTGAGGGGAAAAAAACATTTTTTTTTTTTTAAACCGTGGAAATTGTTTTGCAGATTTTGTTGTATTCATCAACATCTCAGTAAAATCAATTTCAGATTTTTGTTCTATTAAGATATTGTATCTAGTTAGAGCCGTTTTCATTTTTATGAGGGAATGGCCTTTTAGCTGTTTATTTCAATTATGGTCCTCAGACTTCATTTTCTTTCCTGCCAATAATCCCGGGGCAAGTTGTGATCAAAACAGAGTTAGAATCTTTGTTGTCACATCTGAATTGAACTGTCTACAATGTAATCAGTGATAGACAAGACTGGTCTCAACTGACACTGAGCTAAAATTACTTGAGAAACTTAGCAATAGCCAACGGGGCCATTTTTAGTGTAAACCAGCCAAAAGAAAACAGATTTTAAGTAGCTAAAAATTGCTATACCTCTCAATGAATAGGTTTTGAACCAGCTAAAATTGGCTAAATTTAATTTCCAGATGACTATGTATTTGAAAAGGTTTGGCGGAGCTAGAAGACATTAGCTAGTTACAAAGGCAAACATTATTTCCCCCCCCCAATGATATTTATGAATCCTAGGGGTCATGATTTCATTGAGTAGACAAATCCTCTAAAAGCTTACCAAGAGAAATGTGGGCACAGTCTTGCCTCCTTTACCCCACGGTTGCCTATATCATAAGGTCCATCATACTGATGATTAAATGCTGTAAGAAACTTTACCTCAGTCGTTTACAGTCCCCTCCAACTAATTTGGAATCCCACTAACTTCTTCCTGTGCTCTACCCCGGTGTAGGCATAAAGGTATCACGTGCATGTAACGGCAACATCAGATTTTCAGAATAGAATACATGGTTTCAAATGAATCTTATACGTTGGATTAATACCTGAAACATTGTAGAAAAGTATAAAAGTAAAATCCCATTGCATATATTTTGTGAATTTGATACTTCTAAAAAACACTATTAACGTACATGTTATCTTTGAATCCTCACCAATTTGTTACTAATTGAAACATCTTCCTGCAATGTTTGGTTCTTTGCAGTAAAATTATTTTTGATATTCTCTGATATCATTCGAGTTTACCATTTTCGTGTGAGAGACTGTTGAGTACCCTCACAATAAAGGTGATAATTTCGGACGATATTCTTCATAGATTTAGATGTTAGATAAGAATAGGTATGGATGTAGACATGTAGCCAACGATCGATACTAACGTTGCCATCCAGTACTTTGTGAGTTGTACAACATTATTCACTGTTTTGTTTCCTTTGGTAATAAATTCTGTCGAGGAACAGGCATGATCGATGTTTTTCCCTGAAAGGATCACGAGAAAAGTGATATTAGCAAATGCAGACACATATTGCTACCAATTAATCGATTTCATTCCTGTTGTCAGTATCCAAAGAGCCTCATCTTCTACCATTCAACATTCTTTACAGCATTTATTTTATGTAATATACTCAGCGAAATGACACAGTGTGGTTTGAGTTAGAGATAGTTTGGTTGATGGAAACGTCAGAGAAAAACAAAATTGAATAAAGGCAGTATACATAAAAGGATCACATGACTGAAATTAACGTTATAGCTGTGTAGTTCTGGATATATATATATATATATATATATATATATATATATATATATATATATATATATATATATATATATATATATATATATATATGTATATATATATATATATATATACATATATATATATACATACATATATATATATATATATATATATACGTTATATATATATATATATATATATATATATATATATATATATACGTTTGTATAGGGGTTTGAAAGCCAAATAAAACATTTTCATCAATCATAATCTCCCCTTCCTTTCCAGATGATCAAGGGGTCAGATCAAATAAGATAAAGAAGGGCTGTTTTTGGTCCCAAAAAGGCCAGTTGTGTCAACCATGAACAGAACTTATTTGTTTTTCCCCCAAAATACTTGGAATCGTACTGCTAGACTATGATATATTTCCAAACAAAGTTGATAATAGCCCTTCGTTGTGACAGATGAACCATATTTTGAAGAGTGATTCTCGTATAATTACCGAAGTTGAGCAGTATAGATCTTAGTGTTTACGTAAATAGGTGACCATTGGAGAATACTAAGTACCGTAGCTAGTAATGGATATTGTTGGTATATTCACGTGGTGATATTGCTAATCTCACCAAGAGGATGTCGATTTATTCAGTATGCTCGATTATGCATGCCAACCTCAGAACCTTCTCAGTGGCCTGGCTGCGTGAAACTAGGAAAGTATAAATGAAGAAGCTGCATTCAACTCGATGACCAATCCAAAAGATCTTGTTACATCAGTTAAAGTTTGTTTAATTGATAAGATCAAATTAGATCTTCATAAGGTGCTTCATATCAGCAGATATTTCATAAGAAGACAACTTAATTTTCAAAATTTTACGAATGTTAATAAAGTGAATAAAATAAGATAATCACCTATCTTATTTCAAGTCAACTGAATTGCTAGTTTCGACATGTGTACACAACAAAAAACATCTGGATGATAAATGTCTACATAGGCACTACATGGCATAGTAAGGAATTCCCATCTAAGGTATGTCAATTGCTTTCAGCAATCAATACTAGAGATACTAGCATATATAACAATTCATCCCCCTTTCTTAGCATTTTTCGGGAGATGAAACGAAATTTCCAAGGAACTGAGAGAGATGAATTGTTTTCATATTCACATTTCAGACGAAACTCACTTTACAGAAGAAAAAAAATATCCATGCAGGAACCGAAGCGGAAATTTTTACTCCTGTTCTCATCTTTCTCTGAATATTTTCCCGGGCAGTGAACAACGAAGTTATTGAAACTTGAATCAGGTTTTGGCGACTTGCTCCTAGGTGCTTCCTTTTCAAGTGGTAGCCATAAATAAACTCCTTTCCAGTCTTGTTTTTGTTTTCTCTAGTATGGACAAAAGGTAAAATATTTGCAATGAATCTGAGAATAGAATATCTATAATAAACTCATCAGATGGAAATGGTGTAAAGTTTTGCAGTAAACAATTATAATTCATCCATTAAGACAGTTACGTTGGAAAATGAGGGCATGGGAGGATTATGATACACTGAATCTTGCAAGTGAAGGAAGTTTAAATTGATGTCTAGAAAAAGAAGATTAAAATGACTTCTGCCTGAGTACGAACTCTTTTCCCTGAAACTAGTAGGGAATACATAATAATTGCAGCAACGAAGAAAGACAAAAAAATGCTTTACGGAGCAAGATTTTATCCAATGAATCTGTTTGTTTGTTTTTTTTCCTCTTTTTCCCTCTCTGTCCCTCTCTCTCTCACCTGGTGCATGTATTTATGTGCAAGTGTATGTGTGTGGCTATATGTGTCCATGATGTGAAGTATAACTAAATCCAATGGAAATTTCATATCATAGGGTTACCCTCTATTATCAACAGGTCAAGTGTTCCTATGAAAGAGAACTATGTATGAGTCGAATTGAGACATGACACGAATTAAAAAAAATACTAGTGTATAGGAGACAACCTTCAACATTTTTAGTCCACCAAGTCGTAGTGATAATTTGTTAAGCTTGATGATCGGACGTTTAACCGGTAAAACATTGGACAGATCCAGACGGGTACATATTGTTTCGATGATTGAAAGACATAATCGACACAAATTTTGTTTTCCCTTCATAAAACAAAATATTGGCGTAAAACGAACTTTGAAAAAGAGAAAATGACTGTTTTTGAAAATCCACAGGAAGATTGAATGTCATCTATGTTTATGACATTTTATGTATTTCTTTATCAATCAAATTGCCGTTAATGAGTCTGTTACATGATATTTACTGCTTATCAAGCCTCCTTTCCTCTCAATAGACACTGGGTCGACACAGAAGTCACCCCTCCAAGGTAAGAGCCTCAGTCAGTCAGCAAGACTTCTTTTTTTCTTCATCGATACCCTCCCCCACAAATCTTTTTACAATATTACCCGCCAAAAAGATGTTAAAGTTGGCCCCCCTAAATCCTCAAGGAGGCTAAAATTCCCAGGTTAGAATGAAATTTGTCCCTTTCCTCGGCTCACAGCCTTCCAAAAGCTAAATACTCGAATCTGAATTGCTTTCTTCACCTATATCTAGGGAGATAAGATGGATCTATGCTTTGAGTAAGAGTAATAAAATTAAAGCAATAGCCCTGAGCGAAGTTCTATCATGGTTTCTGTTTTCCGTTGCTGGCAAGTCTCGAATGAATAACAAAATTTGCACAAATTTGATGAGTATACTCAATTCACCCAGAGGAATGTTTTAAACAGAAAGTAAACTGCTTGAAAAGGGGACCAAAAGTTTTGAAGACTACGTTCTATCAACTACGTAAAATAAATGGCTCTCTTAGTTATAAGGTACCCCCAAACACATTTCTGCTGCATAATTGGCATGCAAAGGAACATCTATGGAACAGGATTAAAATGAAATATTTTGAGAAAATCATCAGATATTCTAATCGGTTGTATTTACAATGTAACTGGGATGTTAAACACAGAACTCTTACACTGATATTCTTCAAAACTTCTTTAATGAGGAAAGAACAAAAATACAGTTAAACACTTCCACTCATCTGCACCCTCCAGTAGTAATATATGAAAATATAAAGTTAAAAATGGAAAAAAATGCTTTATGTCGATCCACTGTCTTATTTTAATTTGACCACAAAGGGATCATCACATAATATACATCTGAGTGACCAAAACGATAACCATCAATGTTTTTTGAGGCATTTCAAGTTTCCATACACTCAACTGATAAACATTCTTTCAAAGATTGATTTTACATTTTTGTTGGTTCTTTCATCTCTTTAAGACACTCACGACCTATCAGCTCTTCCCTACTGTCAGTGCACATACACTCTAGAATGATCTGTATTACCATGTTGTAAGAGATTATTTACCATGGTTTCCAACTGCTCGGACCCCCTGATTCTCAGAAAACACGAGTGAGTTAATAATCGCAAACCAACATACGCCAACATTTTGCAGCAATAAGATGATGGGGAAGGGGTGCAGAATTTTCTTAGGGAGGCAGGAGGCCAGGTTCAATTATTGTTCAGCAAAAATCAATGAATTCCTACAGTAGGTTATAAGGCAAGCCTGAGGGTATTGACCCTGGCTGACCTTATCATAATGACTGTTCGGTCTGTATTATTTTGTGCCTACTTTTCTAGGGACAAAAATTTAGGATATAATTTCATGAAAGTGTTTGAATAGGGATAGGCACTTGAAGAAAAATATCATATAACCTCAGCTAACCAATTGGGGTGTAACTTCCTTTTGCAACATTTCCAAAATGCCTTTGATTGAAGTTGTATTTCTTCCCTTCCGATAGGTTTTGGGACTGGGATTAGACAGGATTGATGTTTGACCAAACTCAACCTCTGTTTGTCCGTAGAATCGAATGGCAATGACTGTTGATTAGCTTATATATATATATATATATATATATATATATATATATATATATATATATATATATATATATATATATATACTTGTTGTTCCTAGAATATTGTAGTGTACTGCGTCTTTCTCAAATTATCCAGCGAATAGAAATATGTAAAAGAAAGGAAAACTAGACAAGACGAATACGGAGCTGACATTGAGATTTTCCTACGAAAATTCCCATCATTTAAAAGATATGACGTACAAAGTTCTCCGCTTGTTATCCCCTAGATGAAAAATAAAGATAATGCCTTCTATTACTTTTTTTTAATTCACATTTTGTTGCCGACTGTAAATAGAAATATATCAAGGAACTATGAATTATGTATCCCTCATACAAGTACATAAATGGATGCTCTCACTCACTTAGATATTTGCAAACACATACATTCTGGACCACACACATACACACGAAAGCCAGCAAAAGACATACAGACAAACGTATATATCAATATACAAACGCACACACAAACACTTCAATGCATACACATATACCGATAGATATTTCCCGTGAGCAAAGAAAATAAAATCGCCTTTATAAAAACAAACTGACAATAAAACATTGTTTCCTCTCAAGACCTTTTGCATGGCTAGTCAAGCAGTTGTAATGGGGATGAGCTGAAATAATCGGCATTTGTGAACATCGCTTTTCTTGTCATTTGATGATGCGTCTCTGGAGAAGCACAAAGGGTTCCAACCATTAAAGCTTATGTAAATAGACATCAAAACACAACTAGGATATTGTTATTTGTAAATGGATTTTAAACGGGTTCCGGCATTAGCAAGATTCTGCAACGTGTAATATGTGGTGGCCATAACGATGTTTGCTCTCTTTGTAGTGTTAACTCCAACGATTACAGCTGTCATGCTTTAACAGTACTTGACGTGCTCAGAGACATTTGAGCGAGAAGAACTGTAGGAGGGTAGGATATACTCACTGCATTCTGTAATGAAAACCATTTCGTTTGGCAATTGGGGTGAGATATTTAGTAGATATTATATTTTCTTCCAAGTGAGGATAGCTCTGTTGTACTAAAGATATCTTACATGATATTACATTATACAAACGATGCACTAAAGTGAAGAAAATTGAACGTATCTTTCGGTTGAAAAAGGGTAACAGCTGATAAAAAATTGATAAAATTTGGGAAAAACAGGAAACATTATCCTGAATCTGTCATATTTAATGAGACGTATAGGACAAGATACACACACACACACACACACACACACACACACACACACACACATACACACACACATATATATATATATACATTTATACATACATATATACATATATATCTATACATATATATATATGAATATATATATCTGTGTATATATATATGTGTATATATATGTGTGTGTATTTATATATATGTGTATATATATGTATATTTATATACACATATATATATATATATGTGTGTATACACACACACACGCGCACACACACACACACACACACACACACACACACACACACACATATATATATATATATATATATATGTGCCTTTCTTGTTGGTTTGTGCAGTTCTTGAATCATTTTTGATCCTTATTGAATTAATTCAAGGATTTTACACAATCCTGAGAGATATCATGAAATCTCTCAATGCAACCAGGAAATACCCCCTGTTTTTAAACTGATTGTGATCTTATACTTGGATGACATTATTCAAGTCTGAAATATGTGATTGTCCCAGACTTTGGGGTCTTTTCCTCCTTTTAAGTTGAGATTGGATCAAACAGAATAAAGAGTAAATACAAATCACGCATTCCTAAGGAGTTTTTCTGCGTTTTTGTTTTTGCTACTAAAAAACATCTATAGATAGATAATGAGGGGAACACTTGATATGCATAAAAACATATATTGGCCTTTAAGTGCTTTATCCTTTTTACAAATATTGGTCGGTATTTGCCCTTCATGTTTACAGGACGTAGAAGTGTATTCACTCACTCACAAATGGTACACAAAAGGGAAATTACTCTGCATTTCTGACACTTCAAAAAGGGGAGAAAGATTCTTGTTCTTGTTTCACTCCATAAAAACGCTAGCAGAAACACAGATTACTGTAATAACCCAATGACGGGATTGAAAGCACATAAAGAAACAGCTGATATTGAATCATTTTCAGATTGTTCACGATGAATGTAAAGGGGATTGAAACTGAAGTTGAAGTGGAAAATAGATAAGCAGGAATTCATTTGTTACAAATGAGGGTTTGAGTGAGATAAAGTTACCGTCAGGGATGGATGTACCCTAAAAACATTTGGATCACCTTCCTCAGAACAGTATTTTCTGCAGGAAAAAATCTCCAAAGGAATCATTGAGCTAGGTAAACAATGTTTGAGTTAATATTAAATGGTTGGATACATCAAAGAAATACATTGGATACATCTGTTCTGTTTATTTTTCCTCACTTTCCAAGATCTTTCATTTATTTTTCACCAATATATCCATCCAGAAGGTATCTACCTCACTTTTCTTTGCAGACTTTGACAGAATTGCAAGAGAACGTACACACAAACAAATGCTTATATTCATATAAACAGATTCAACCAAAGTCTTGTAAACAAGCACACACACGTATACACATACACATACAAAAACAAAAAGACTCTTCATATGTATATACCACACACATGGGTGTATATATATATATATATATATATATATATATATATATATATATATATATATACATATATATATATATACATATGTATATATATACATGTATATATATATATATATATATATATATATATATATATATATACATATATATATATATATATATATATATATATATATATATATATATATATATATATATATATATATATGCATAAATAGGTGTCCAGCCGACTAAATACAAGGAGTGATTTCTGAAATTCAACTCTATTGCATTGGACATACGTGATTGACACACACACGCACGCACACACACACACACACACACACACACACACACACACATATATATATATATATATATATATATATATATATATATTATATATATATATATATATCCATAATAGTTAATAATGATGCGACCCCAGACGGACATTTCGTCATATTACGAATCGTCAGAGTGGTTATAGAACATTATGAAAAAAGTTAAAAATAGAACAGAAGGTATGTTTTCATGCATTTTGATGGTTTCCAGTCATCTTTTTCACACAAGCTTCTATTTGGGTAAAGATAATTGCATGCTTATCACATGTTCATAATTCAGGAAAGGAATGGGGACATTTCTGTGTTGTGGGTTATCTACTTGGACTTTGAAAGGAGCAGTTTGAATTTGTGTAGATGAAAGTCGAATTCAGTATGACTTTTCCTCTCGAAAAACTTCTTTTTTCAGACTAACTAATCGTAATTCATTGTTACTGTGTTTGAATGATCCATTAATTCAGACTGAAGAGTATCAGTATCATGGATTGAGCTTATTCAAATACATAGACGGTCTACTTCATGTTGACCGACAGTTTAATGCTTCTACTAAAAGTGTCAGTTAAAAGTCATAAATCAATCGTAGTGACTATATGTATATATGTATGTATATGTATATATATTCATATATGATCAAATATGTGTGTTCTCACAGATGTAAGATTTCGAATATATAGCATTCAGAACGAAAAATATGTACCGTATTGTCTTTATAAACAATGAAACGTCAACTGAAGCATTAATCTCCATAAACAATTTATCCTTCAAATGATAGGTATTGTTCTTTTCAAAAACAAGGAATTTCTGTGGATGAGTAGAATTTCCCAATCAATTTTGGATAATTTTGAAAGTTAGTCAAGTTATGCACATCCGGAAAGATGAACTAAAAGAAAAAAATACGTATATATATTGAGAAAAAATCTGTGAATATATATATATATATATATATATATATATATATATATATATATATATATATATATATATATATATATATATATATATATATGAGCTCATTTGATAAGAAGTTAAGGTTAAAATACCAGCTACCGATATCAAAATCTGTTATTGTTGTATGGTTTTGGGTTTTGTTGTGTATCAAAATTGGATGCAAAACAGACAAAATTTGGCAATAATGATAGGGAGAATGCAAGATTTCATCAATTGAATTATAAATCATTTTGATTAATTTTCACGACAATTTTTGTCTTCATTATTTTTGGTGAAAGTTTTGAATATACATTGAGTAAGAAAGTGAATGCATCCATCGAAAACCATTCACAATGACTGAGGCGGGGAGAGATCAATATTCAAATAGAGAGGACTATAACAACAGTGTGACATGAATTTACATCAATTCATGCAACGACTCCAAGTTTTTTCCCGAAATTTGATTCGGGAAGTACTTGGAGTCGTTGCATGAATGTATACTTTTTGGGGGAATGGGTCATTCAGACAAGTGTATATGTGCATTTTTATTCAATCAAATTGAATAAAAATCCACATATACACTTGTCTGAATGACCCATTCCCCCAAAAAGTATACATGAGAAGTACATGGAATAATCATAATAATAATAATAATAATAATAATAATAATAATAATGATGATGATGATGATGATGATGATGATGATGATGATGATGATAATAATAATAATAATAATAATACGATGGTATATAAATGCATGTATGTGTATGTGCACATATGTATGTGTGTGTGTATATCTGCATACAGATGCGCAACAAATCAATTCAAAATTTGATATTGTAGAACGGGAAGCATACATACACATACACACACACACACACACAATCACACAAAGTGAGATGGAAAATGATATTAAAGCGGGAAAAACAGAGAAATAAGAAGGATACTTGTAACAAACCAGGTTGATATTGGTCTGACGTTTGTTGGTTTTCAATTACGAAGTAATTGAGTTGAATCAAACTATGATATACTACAAACAAAAAAGCAAAAAAAAAGAGAAGAATTTCACTCATTAAAGACATATTTCAATCCCCTCACACATGGAGGTTGCAAAAAAGATGAACATAGACTGGAAATAAATTACATTGCAAAAAACCAACGCAAATTTAAAAAATAAACAATGTATCCAGTTTGCTGCTTGAGCTCCAAATGTGAGCTAATAACTGCAAAAAAAAAAAAAGAAAAGGGAAAAAGGGAAATGAATATCAATTCAACGTGTGCAGAAACAATCTTCTCCTGATGGACGTGAGCATCTTTTAACCCTTTGCAAGGAGCTTGGACTCGTAAAAAAATCAATATGACTCATAATACCATCTCTCTCTATATATATACATATATATCTATATATATCTATCTATCTATCTATATATATATATATATATATATATATATATATATATTTTTTTTTTTTCGACTTGCAGTTTTTAATTGAGTACAGATAACACTTGCAAGTACCGCTAGGGAAAGCACGTTTCAAATTGATCAGCTAAACATGGGCTACTCGAAAGTAAGCTTAAACTCGTCTACCTCCCAAGGTATATGATCGAATTTTGTCGGCAAGTTCTGTCTGCATTTGCAATTTTGTGTTAACCAAATGAAAAAAGTTGATAAGAGGTAAAAAAAAAACAATGGGTGGTTAATAAGGAAAGTTTGAGTGGCGTTGAATATAACATCAGAACAAATCTTACTTCTACTCAATCAGGTATTCCCCCTGAACTGATGCCATATATATAGTGATATTTATTTCTTTGGGGTTAAATAGAAGCATGCATCCTTTGAGTGATTGTTGGTTTGCAAATGTATCAACGAAAGATACATTCATTTCGGAGATCATTTGAATGGGAACAAAGTCATCACATATCAAGGCAAATCTATTCGACGGTTGAAATGTTAAAGAATCTACTTAAATATCCAGGTCTGCTTCCAGCTTCCACATTGGGACATTCAAATTGTTTACCAAGTTTGGCAAGGGACTCCAGTAGCTTTGCAATCAGTAAAGACTGAATTTGATACTTATGGACTGTGCGATAACGAACCACATTAAATTGGTGGACCTCTATAGATTAATCTCCCATTACATTTTGACGTATTTGAATTTTTTAATAATATCATTACGTGTTGTGGAACATGGCCATTTATGATTACCGATTGGTAAGAAAAAACATCGAGATCAACATTGATTGCAACCCACTAAATGCCTCAGATTTTCAATTATCACACTTCACTAGGATTTAGAAAACAATAGTGATATTCTTAGAAACAAATTCTTCTGTTTCTATTGCAATCTATTGCATGTCAAGTCTGCAAAAAATGTCTCGTTTTTTTCGCTAATTTTGACTTGGAAAGTTATATCTATCTATCTATCTATCTATCTATCTATCTATCTATCTATCTATCTATCCAAATATCTATCTATTCATAAAATATCTATATAAATATCTATCCATCTATCTATCTATCTATTCATCAAAATATCTATATAAATATCAATCCATCTATCTAGATATCTATCTGTACATCTATCTATCCCTCTCCCCCTCTCTTTCTCTATCCATCTATCTATCCAAATTTCTTTCTGTTTATCTAAATATCTATATAAATAACAATCTATCCATCCATCTATCTATCTATCTATCTATCTATCTATCTATCTATCTATCTATCTATCTATCTATCTATCTATCTATCTATCTATCTATCTATCCTAGTCCCTTCCCCTGTAGAGATTGAGTTTACATGTATAAGACTCCGAAGTCATTGCTGCCAGTGCAGATCAACTTTTTACGGAGGAATGATCGCCTGAATGCTATTCATCCAACTGTTTCCTCTATTTGCTATCCTGCCATTTCCGTCACAAAATGTGAGGTAACGAGTTTTAAGTTAGGTAATGTTACATGAGATAGATGGATAACATTTTCTCCAAAAGATACATTTTACTTGGACTTTTAGAGAGCCATATCATTCTAAATTGACAGTTCTGTTCGTACTGAAAAGATATTGTAAAATATAATTTCATCAATGCAATGACGAGGTAAAATATCAAGACTGATGTTTAAAAAAGTAGAGAGACCTATTTCCTTTCATCTTTCATTTATGTTTACTGGATTTCTGTAAACATGAGTTCTGTACAAGAGTCAGTCATTGAATGGCCCCAATGCACTGTCCCTCACATACAGACATATTCACACAGATTGGTTCAACTTCGGGGTGAGATACTATCGTCATTTCTCTACAGCAACGTTAAACTAGTTTACACCTAATGCATATTACTTGGTATCACCAATGTTGTAGTGACAGCGTTCTTTTACTTTTAGGCAGGACTGTTTTCTCCTATATTTATTCAACCTAATTCTAGCCCTATGCTACTGTGTATTGCTCTCTTCTAAACAATGATCTTTTTAAGTCTCTTTCAGTCAGTGTGCACAAAACTCTTTTGTTGTGCAAATGACTTTCCTATGACAAAAGTAATTGTACACTTTTGAATTCGACATTAGGAATCAGGGCTACAGAAAGCTTTTAAATAAAAGTTCCTGAATAGTTACCAAAATGAACATCAACAAATTGATTATCCAAGAAATTTGCAAGTATAATTGATACAGTTGAAAATAATTACTCACCAGTGGAACCAATTCATCTCATTTCAAAATTTAGAAAAGCTCACTTTGCAACCCTTTTCTGTTTCAAGTTAAACTCTACACTCTCACACACATAACATGTAAATGTTCCAGGATAGAATATTTTTGCAGGTAAAATCATTGTCATTGTTTTTAGATTTTCTCAATTATTGAATTAAAATAAAAAATTCTAAATGAAAAAAGTACCAAATTATTGCATCTTCAAGCCGAGGAACCAAATGACATGGAAAAAACAAGAACAAATCAGGTACCAAAGAACCGGAATCAGCAGACATAAGTTCCAATCAGATATCCTTGATTTGTTTAAAGAGTAGCAGCCATTATTATAACATTGTCTGAAAATCAATTGAAATGGATTTAACGTTTGCAATTGCAAATCAGATAACTAAGCAGTAAAAGGGTGTGGCTTGACACTCCCTAGCATTCGGTGGAGGTGGGTGAATCACATCCAAGCTAGAGGCAATTACCATTAATAATCGATAACATCACATCAATAACTCCACTAGCAGATTTTTCTCATGATGCTCCTCCAAAATGGCAACAATTTTCTTGTCTCATGAAATCATCATTATTCGCCTTTACAAAGACGACAGATAATTCGAGTTAATAACAGAACAATCATTGCATTCTAAGCAATCTTCCAAAATGACGGAATTAGCCGAGGGGAGCATACATTATTTAACCCTCCAACTACCAACCAAACTTTCCAGTATCACATGTTTGGTGGAACTATTTGAAACCACCATTTTTCTGGTTGTAATTGTTAATCAAATTTGCATTTTTCATCGACAAATATACTTCACTGGATCAATTCTTTTTATTCTTCACTGTTACTTGTCCTTGGATTGCACTGTAATATGAATAAAGAAATTTCATTTCAAAATATTCAAAAACTTTGAAAGTCAGGACAAAGAATTCCTAACGTACCTTACCAACCACTAAAACTCACAAATGAAACTTTGGAAAAAAAAGGGTCTGGGGCTTGGAAAACAAGGGTCTGTAATCGCTGGTAATGTGTAGAAACGACAAATTGATACATCTTATGTGTAAAACCGAATATACGATAATGGATGCCTGGGTGTAGAAAAAAGATGAGTACTTGAATTTAAAGAAAAAAATTCGAACAATCGAATCTCAATGTATCATTTCTGATCGACGATGGGAGCGCTCCATAATTAGTCTGTAGTCGGAGAAAATTGAAAACACTGATTTGAATAAACTTTCACTAAAGTAACCGCACCTAATTCTCTGAAATTTGAAATATATTGCAGAATAATCAACATTATGAAATATTTCCGCTGTCAGCAGACAGAGATTCACTGAAAATAATTACAGCAGAAGTCACAGTCGTCTCAACAATCGGGGCGAGGCTGAAGCAAAGATGTATTGATTATAGAATCACTGATTGCCAAACTATTTTAAAATGACTGTCATCTTTTAGAATATCTATACCATTAGAGTGTAATAATGTCGGTTGGGGAGATTTTAGTCGGTAGATTCATTATAAATAGATTAATTTGAGAATACTTTCGATGAAATAATTCTTTGCAAGTGTGTCAGCTGAAAATGTGTCTCCATGTAATGCGTTGAAAACATACTAAGTATGTAAACAATCGGGATATACATAAATACATGCATACATACATATGTGTATGTGTGTGTGTGTATGTATGCATTTGTGTATGTGTGAGTGTTGAAGTGCGCCACTGCATATGGGTAGTAGATGGGAGACGTTGAATGACCGCATATGAATGTCTATGAAGATATCTATACATGAAAATATGTTTTATACTGAAATGTATTGTCATGCACGGATCGTGTTATAGAGAATTGCGTTTGTATGTGTGTGTGACACGCACACACACACACACACACACACATATATATATATGTATGTATGTGCGTGCATTTGTGCGTATATGTGTGTGCGTGTATTTGATTTTATGTACACAGATACGTGTGGAACTTTGAGTGCATGGATAAGCTGTTGGTATGTGTAGGACACGGAAAGATAAGGATTTGGCCATTTGGAATCACTGCCTACACATTAAAGATAGCGGCTACTCGTTAAAATGCAATTTAGGAAAATAGAATAAGAGATATACAGAAGCGGAGAAAACGGTGATGGGATTGCGGCGGAGAAAAGGCGCAACATTTATTTTTGTAAGAAAATCGTCGATGATTACTTGGCAGCAACTGCACATGAAGATTCAGGACCGTTGCTAAAAAATATGCTTGTTCTATTCAAGTTAGTTTTGTTGTTCAATAAGTGAAATGATCTAAAATAACAAAGTACGACGATGAAACACCCAGAGAATTCATACATCCCCAAATCTCATTGTTTCGAAAATTGGAGTAAAAACCATTTAAACTTTAATCATTTCTCCCGTACTCCATGACCCATCATCGATACAAATCTCATCAAAATTCTTTGAGAAAATTTAAAGATATTTTATCGTTGGTGTATATAGCAACGATACAGGTGGGAAAAACACTAAAAATACCTAAAATTTAATCACAATTCCCAAGAACCAATGCCCACTCTCTCTCTAAAATTGTAACCAGAATGAATTCGGAAATCCAGAGATATTGCCCAAACAAACAATCAGACGTACAAAGGAAGTAACAAACACATTTAATACATGAACCTCTTCCAACCCAAGTAGATGAAAACAAAGAACTAGATGTGTTAAAACCTATTAAAACTGAGAGATTATTCATTCAGAACAAATGCATCTATGATCTTACTTTGGGCCATATGAAACTACTTCAAAAGAATTTTTTTCCTGCATGAAGCCGATTTACAGCGATGCACAAGCTGGATTTAGGATAATGATTACAGTTTCAAGTGAGCGTAAGAAATTTCGATATAATGTTGGCATAACAATCCTTGAATAAGCACACTTTTCAAACTTTATTTATCATTTGTCAACAGGTAAGAAATTCGGTTATTCAGCAGTGAAATCGTCAACGGATAAGTAAATGCACAAATAAGTATGGCGTATTATCTCAATGGCATCTTTGTAGAGGAAAAAATACGCACCATGTTGGCCATAAGATAAATCAGTCTTTTTGTGGTGCATTTCAGAATTATTATTTTAGCCTTGTATTATCTAAATCAATGGCTACTTTGTCTTTGTCTATTTTACTTGGAGTGTACTCAAATATGCAAGCTTGATGAACAATCATTTTTACTAATTTTTAATTTCATTGTTTTCTCTTGTCTTAATTTTCCCCTTTTTTCTGTAATTGCAACTTACCTAGGCATCGTTGCAATAAAAGAAAAAGAAAAAAAAATAATGAGAAAAAATTAAAATATAAAAATTTGCAGTACTTTATATGATGGAAAAACATTGCTTTCACGGACAGATTTTACATTACAATATCTAGGCGAGTTTTGCCCGGAAATGTCTTCATCTATCTGGCCTCCCGGCTGCTGATTGACATGGAGTGTTATCTGGTATGTATTTTTGACGATGGATGACGTGTGTGTGTGTGTGTGTGTGTGTGTGTGTGTGTGTGTGCATGTGCGTGTGTATGTGTGTGTGTATACGTACTGCTACATCATTGCATTTATTTTTACCTTTTGTTCCTTGGCGTGTGACGGTATCTCAATCGTTAGCAACATTTTGATAAGCATTTCCAGTTGGTAAGATAACAAGCTCTGTTCTTATTACAAGAACAAAATATGTTACCTCCTCATCTTCAGAAATATTTCTTCCCCCCCCCCACACATATATATATATATATATATATGTATATATATATATATTATTTCATCTTATTCGATTTTTCGAAGATTGCTCATCCGAATTCAAGGTGGCACACTTAATACTCTGTGAATTTCAATCTTGTAGATTTGACAAATAATCACACACACACAAACACACATACACTCACACACACATGCGCACACACACACACACAGACTCGCACACATTCACACACACACACCCACACACACACACTCTCACCCCCCACACATACCCATGTAAAGTTCTTCAGTTGTTGTGAAATGACTGCTTTGCAGTTATTGAAAGTCCTTATTGTTCTTTTTCTTTACGTCTTCTTTAATTCATAAAATTCGAAATTTCAGTTTGGACTTCAAATACTTTTGGAAGAACGGTGGTGCCTACAACGTCAACCATCTTCCAAATATAACATGACTACTTAATGGGTCTCTTTCCGAGATGTGACATGGATTTAGAAGTGAAAAGCATCTGGAGGTGGCGTCACTCACTCCAACCTCGGATTTTCCTACCCTGCTGCTCGAGGGGAAAATATTGACTCATGCAATTCCATCGGGGCATTAGTGCGAAGTGAACAATCTCTGCCTGATTCAGAATTAGCTCACCGAGTCCATTCTCCGTGTTCATATCTTCTAGAGCATCTTGCATCTCCTTTAAAACCAATTCCTCCAAAAATAAAAGGAATCTTTTGAATTGAGTTTCAAACTTGAACATTTTGCAAAATAAAAAATACTGAAAATATATTGATACTTTGGAATTGAAGAGAAATCGCTTGTTATCAATTTTTGCATTTTGATTACAGTTATTGATTAATAACTATGTTGTGTCATTAGGGAGTAATATAAAATTAAGCCAAAAAACATTTCTAGATTGATCTTAAGGCAAGGATCCAGTGCTGGATTAAGGCAACCAAGGAACCCTCATCATGAAATCACTTTACAAAGTATGTGTAGAAATCCTTCCGGGGTTGTCAAAACCAACAGGGTTTGCAAAAATATAAATGGACTTTACTCGTCTGGTGTTAATCGTGGAAGAGGCACAATACTATTCAATAACATCTAAAGAAATAATATTTGTTAATATATCCATTTTATCTCGTTACAAATACTGTAAAACTCAATACAAGCCCTTGGGTCTATCTTTACAAGTCAAATGAAATAATGATAAGTTTGAGTTTGGGCCAGCATGGAGGTACTAATCGATGGGCTTAAGCCTATAGAACCCATATGTAAAAAAAAATCTTTCAGTCGGAGCTTTGAAATATCAAATATCGGGGGGACAATAGATTAATGTTATAAAAGTGAATGGATTGAATTTGTTCCCCCATTAGTTCTTCAAACGTTGCCAGCTAATAAGTTTCCTTGAGTACAAGAGGCGATTGGATGAACATAAGCGGGAGAGAAACTACGAACGAACACGGAAAGATGGAATAAAGGAGAAAAACAAATTAAAAATTGGAGAAAAGATGAAGATAATACTTTAGAGGACAAATAGACATTGAAAAGATTGAGGTTAAATATTAAGATGCAAGTAGTTGAATAATAGAATAAGCGAATGATGGAATATGCGAATAATCAAAATCATCAAATGAGACTGAAAAATGGGAATAAAGAGACAAAAAAGATTTACAGAGGAGTTGGAAAAGTTTTTCCTCAAGACAAAAAAAAAAAAAAGAGAAGAAAACCGATCCGGTTAGTTACATGACAGAAACTGTAATGTTACCACTGTATTTTGGCAGCATGTTGGTGATCAAATATAAAATTGTAAGAAGGATCGAGTAGATAATTAGCTTGCATTTCGTTAGATAATGTTCATTAAAAACCAATTAAAAAAGGAGAATGAATGCTACCGGACACGAAGTAACAACGGAATTTAGGGAAGAGTTACACCGTAAATTGAACCTATATATTTTTTTTTGAGTGGATTTTTTAATTGGATGGATTTCATGAAAAAGGTTTTTTTTTGGGGGGGGGGGGTATAGAAAATGTTTAAGTATCAGGCCTTATAGCTCGATTTACGCAACCGGTGACTTGGAGAGGTTAATAGCCAGCCAGCCAGCCTCCAGTACCAGCTTAAAAACAGTCGAAACTTGTGTGGATGATGACTTGTCTATATTGATAGTTTTGTTTGACTGTCTCTTACGAATGAGGATCTGGAGAGAAGATGAGAAAAGTCTTTCCTCTCTGAACCTAAGAGAGAAGAGGAAAATACCAGGGAAATATATGAAACACTGGCAAAACATATCACAAACAAATCAACAAAGTTTAAAAAGATGAGTAAAATCCAGAGGAATATGTGTTGCTGGTATAATGTCAAGAAATAGTAATGATAATGCTGGTTGTAAGGAATAAAAAAAAAAAGATGACAAAAACAAAACCCTTCAAAGTTGATGTGGAAATAATATTGGAAGAATGTTTGCGTTAATGGAACGAGTACGTTTTGTAGAGAACACGAAGAATAAAGGAAATGAGTCGTTGCTCTTAAGATCAAAGTAACTCAACAGTAAGTTGTAAAAACCAAATTGAAAATGATGCTAAAACGAACGTTGTTTGTGCTACAGTGTACAACCATAATGCGATCAGTTATTGTAGAAAGACGATAATGTCACTGCATTAACTAATGATAATGCACGGTAAACTCTTATTGAAACAACATTCAATCCAACGGAACTATCTAATTGCAATTCGTTTTAACAGCGCCTTTGTTATTTTCCCAAGTAGATCAAAATGTAATTTTATTGCTAGATGAATCATTCAAATTTGTATGGTTTGTCTGTACATAGCAGTTTATCATTATTATTGAGGCACCTCCTATGAAATTACCGTCATAACAGCAGAATAGTTCTAATGACACTTTTTAATGGTGCAATCGCCACGGGAGTCCTCTTTGATCGAAGATTTAAAAAACGACACGGTTGCGTACCTTCGTAGTTGTGCGTATGAGTGATGCCTCGACATTGGTGAAGTTAAATGACTAAATTTAGTACAGAGATAGGTTACGGAGGGAGAACAGTCAGGATTGGATCGGCTGGGAGATAAGCGATATGATAAGGATTTTAGGGAGAAGGGGAGAGAGAGTGGGAGAGAGTAGCCAACTTTTAGGGCCCGAACAATCACCAGCAAGGATTTGCGGTGCAAATAAGCATAAGACCATGTGTATCCAGGGTTTTTATAGTGGTGGTCGGAGGAAATGACGTTTCCGATATCTAGGTAGACGAAGGGGTTTCGTATTTTATTCCTAATTGGAAGAATAGGGGGTGCTACAAAAGCATCATTTTTCACCAAACTATCACTAAGAGTCCCATACTTCAATTCTCTTATATAATGATGAGCATACGTAACAAGGAATACCATGAAAAAAAATATGGTGAAAAAATTTATTCCTTTTAATATATTGTTCAATAAGTCACATCCAGATATCTTTGAATTACAATTCCAACCAAGCTGATTTGTAGGCAATTTTCTTACCAAATGAGCTAAACTGACAGGACTATTACTCTTACCTTGTTAATTTGCTGTCCTTGTCCACTAAGTTGTTCCCAACGTAGAAAATCATATTGTTAAGAAAGGGATATACAATTCAACCGAATATCTATGACTGCTTACATTATTTTGTCCCTCATTCGAAATGACCAACCAGTAACTCAGGCTCGGCAACCTTAATAGGATAAACATTGCATTTTTTATTCAAAGCTCATTTCTTGTGTAGCACTGTGAGGTCATTTCAAATAGTTTCAAATAATATAATGCATTCATAAATATTCTGTTGGATTATAAACTTTTTTATAATTTTTGTTATTAATGATAACAACAATAATATATATATATATATATATATATATATATATATATATATATATATATAGAGAGAGAGAGAGAGAGAGATAAGTAATGTACATGTTTTAATGAATAATGCAACATGAGTTGAAGAGTTAAAAATAAATGTATTAAGTATTCTTCCTACATAGCAATTGGGGCATAGCTGATGAGCGGATACAAGTTGTTTTTCTGAGGAGACTCGCATCTTACGTTCATTTTATTTGGTTAGATTCTCAATATTGAATGAATGATTGCAAAATCTCCTCAGTTCCAACACCCCATTACGAACCATAAACGCACAAGCCGACCAGTACACTGAGTCGATCATCAACATAGCGAAAATATTCACTTTCACATCACATTTCTGCATTTTAAACGGATGTGCTGCATTGATCAAATTTTTCATTTCCATTAAGAAGTGTTTCCCCGAGGGTATATCGCTGTGAAAACGGAGAGACAGAGGAGAGGACGTGAAAAAGAAAAAAATAAGATAGGGAGAATGAAGAATCTCATATCAATCTTATTCTAACTTTTCACTCTTTTAACAATAAATCAATTTTGAAAAAGGCCGCCATCTTTGTTGCTTATTGACTAAACAGGAATGTAAAGAAATGAATACGCTTTGGAAACTGTAGAAGATTGAAGACATCAATAAAGAAAATAAATGATGTATTACGTGGAGATTAATTATTTCTCCATAGCGGGGTTTCTGTATCGTATTATGTAGGTTAGGCCTGAAGAAGCTGAAAATATAGAATATTTGTCAATCTAAAGTAAAGGTTTACCCCACTTTCCAAAAGTAGTGTATCCCTATGAATATTTTCACAGGCAAAATCTCGTAAACATAGATTTACCTTGCCATCCAAGATAACATTTTCGTCGATGAAAATGTCATAGTAGTACCATAAATTCATATACAAAATATTTCTGTTTCATTTCTTGCCATCAGAACTTGAACTATTACCTTTTAGAATGATTGAAATATTAAATTATAATGCAGGGTCCGGAAAAACTGTTTTAGAACGGCTAACCTTCTTGGGCTCTTCAAGGTTGTGTGTAAAATATAGATCACGTTCTGAATATAAGAGACCAACGAGGGGGGGGGGGCACAGAGGATAATTATGTCACAAAGAACCATTTTTTACCATTTCCTTACCATCAATAAGACAATCTTTCGAGAAAGTGGGAATCGTGCCTCAACATATTCCTTAAAAGTCTCCAGCATTGCTCCTACATGTTAATGCTTGTACTAGAAAAAGCAAAGCTTTTTAGATTTTTACATTTCAATTCATTCATGCTTACTGAACAAAAAGCATCGTATTGTTGCGTTATTAACAAGGTTACAGTAAACTGCAACCGAAAAATGATCACTTTTAAAGAGTCAACTGTTTATATTCCACCCTATTTTGCTGTTAATTAATTGCACAAATAAGAATAAGGAACTAAGCTAAACTAGAAGATACTTTAATATTTGCGAAAAATAGTCAGAAATTGGCTCTGAGAATTTTTCCGTTAATTCACGAAAATTTGTTTGGAAAATTCTTGTTAAATACCCTTCTATGTGGTAGAGATAGAGATAGATAATTTTGGAGCAAGTAACAATTTTTTGAAGTTATTCCCCTTTATTCTTGAAGTATAATTCACTGAAATATTTCAAGTTTCAGTAAATATTCTCCGAATTCTATTCAAAATATATATGATCTTGTTGTAAGGAAAGATATTTTCTGTTTTGTTCTGTTTAGTTACTTAGAGTTGAATATTACCTTCTTATGTATGCTTGAAACTCTTCCTTACAAATCATATTCGAATTTCGATAGCCTACCGATGGTATCGTCTTGAAAATTGACAAAATAAACAAGGATAACTTATATAACTGACTAACAGGTATAAAATTCGAGAGTAACAGAGATTGTTTGGAGGGACAACGGAGCAACAGAATGCAATGGAGAAATGTCAAAAAAAGTGAAAAAAAAAGAAAGGGAGAGAGAGAGGATTGGAAGGAAGGAGTTTCAGAAAGATCAAATTGACATGTTTCATTGGACTCGGTGATTCATCCAATTAATTCTTTGAAATGTATGACTTTTTTTTATTGCATTCAGATTTATAAAAACGTTGCTTCACGCTGATTCATTTTACATACATCTACATCACCATCTTCTGATACCTAAAGAATCTTAAAGTTGCTCCTAAATTCGATCATGTCTATTGCATCTCAAAGAAGGGAGAGCACAGCTCATTACACTGAAACCAATACAGAATGCTAACCATTGAGACGACAGCGTCGTTCCTGAGAAAAAAAATCAGAAAATTAGACTTTAAAGAAATCCTTTGAGTGATATTCCCTAGAAAACAACGTACTATTATTCATCACATATATCTGCCTGCCGGTACGAGACAGTATAATTCCAGAACGGCACATTACATCCCCATGACATTTTCTGTGCGTACTGATGAGACTTGTGCATATTTTACTTAGTTAAATCAATCATTGAAAATCATGTACGGCAGAAAAATAATACCTCTTCACTTTATATATTGCATCTGTTATATTATATACAAGAATTTCTGATTTCACAACCAAATAATCTGTAATTCATTCTTCATCGTGATATTTTATAAGTTTGCAGGTAAGAATATGGTGCAACGTCAATCTCCCAAAAAGTGGGGGATTTTAAGCCTTGAAAATGTGCTTTAGAACTGTCAGTTTCCTCAATAATCATCTTCAGGTCTCAAAAGATATGCTCAACCATATCAACCAAGAACCAGTCCTCATATAAACATTGATTTTCTATGTACTAGCTAATCCATGAATCTAAGTGAATTTTTTTCTTTACGTTTATTATATCCATACTTGGAATCCTTACATCACTTTATAACTTACTCAGGCTATTTGCAATACCTGAATTAGAAGATTAGGTTACATGCACCCAAGTGGCATCACTCACTTCACTCTTCGCAATTTTATCCACCGTGATAATTAACTCGTAGCAGAAGGGTGGGGATGATAGAGTCATTACGTTTCCAAGGAAAAGTGAACACTAACTCAATTGTCCAAGTCCATTCTCAAAGACCGTTGTCTGATTGGCCACAGTGTACTTCCTATGACTTTATGAGACTTACACGTACATTCTCCCGCCCCAAAGCATGCCAGTGCATTCCTCATCATCATTTTTAGATCAAGATATTTCTGTGTCAGTTGGAGAGAAAAGGTAAGCATTTTTGCCATGTTAAACAGTTCTAACGTAATAAGACAATCACCATTAAAAGATACTGAAAGATTGAAGATTTGGTTTTTAAAGTATTAGGAAGCAGTCAAGTGTATCTAGGCTACCAGACACTTAATCATCTTTTTTAAAATTAAATGAGCCTGGAAGCTATGCAAGAGATGCAATGTTTTGTCATTTCGTTGAGATCCAACATGGACACAGTGTCTTACTCTATTTTCAAGTATGCATCTAAAACTAAGTAGAAATATTGTGAAACATTTTTTTACACATTCATGATTTATGATTCATAAAGTGTTAAAAGGAAATGTTTCACCACATTCCCTTCGATATCCGATATTTTAACCTTCCGTTCTTCACAAGACATGTTTCGACGACTCAGCACAACATAATATTCAAACTATTCTTTTTGGTTCAGTTGTAAGCAATTGATTGAGTCGATGCTTCATGATCCAAGGATCTGTATTAAAAAAAAAGATCAAGGAAAATATATTGGACGAATGAAAGAAAAATTTATCATTTGGTAGCTGAACTTTCGGATATCGGTGGAGTGAAAATTTAGCTCCAAGGAACCTCGTTTTTTGGTGGGGGAGGATAAATATAAGCCTGAAAGTTGGATGCACTATTCTTGACCTACCTAAACACAATAAAAACCCCTCCTAAACCCCATTCATCATGTTTTTATCTGCTATAATCCCTTAGCACGTAATAATATTATCAGTCGACGTCAAACTATAGTCAACCTATTTTCTAAACAGACATATTGTATCGACTACGAGGTTCGATTCCCTGGCCCCCTTATCCGCGACCAGTCTGGTCTTTTAGGCCCCTGTGTGATGCAATTGGTAAAGTTTTTTTTTTCCAGCCATGATAACGTGTGTTTACTACTTGAAGATTTGTAAAGCAATCTAGTGGAGACCTGCCTCCAACACCTGTTTATTTTGTTGAAAAAAAAAAAAGAAAAAAAAGGGATGATTTTTTAAAACTTAAACAACAATGCACAAAACATACAACTATTGACAAAATGCCATAATTGTCTGGAATGGAAAACAATTAAAAAGAACGAATGAGGAATATTTTGACGTGAAATCAACGACAGTTCTGAAATTCAGATACAATACTGTGTTATAGACAATCTGTTATTAACCAACCATCGAGAACATACCCACATTATCTGTGTTGCAGGGTTTTTATCATGCTATAAATAATGCTGTAAATCAAACACTTTGCCATATCTTAAGCAAAAAGAAGGAGGTTTATAATCACATTCTGGTTATTTCTCATCAATCCATCAATGACTAAGCGCTAAGAAGAGTAATAGTTGACAAATGCTGGATTTAAAAAATATCTTGTTCATTGCAAAAGATTCCATTTTGGTTATTTCTAATCAAGACGTCAAATGTTAATGACAAGGTTCCCTATAAATTCTGTTTTATTCTAATTGAATAACCGAATTAAAACTTCCAGTTCTGACTATATTCTTAGAATCCGTACTTTGTAATGACATCGATTTCTGCAATATTCTGGTTATTTTTCCCAGGATTGTCAATCCAGATCTTCTATATCTAAATGTAGATCAGGCTGATGGTTAGATTTTTCAAGAAATGCTGATGCAAATATATTCAAAAGTGATTTATAATTGATTATATGCTGTTTAATATATTTGGTGTACGTAAACTTCTTACAATGGCTAATTGTCGGTAATCTCGGTGTACCCCCCCTAACAATGGCGCAAAGAAAGAAGAATGACTGCAATGAGGAAACTTTTGAACACTCTCAGTTAATAGTTACTGGGTAAAGTGTACTGGACCCTGAATTTGAAGGAAGAAGACAAAAGTGGGCCGTAAAAAGTAATGAATCACTGCCAAACAAAAGCTGAAAATTTTTTTTCACTTTTTGTCTTCTAATGCATAACGGAAAAAGTGGCGTAAAGTTGATTCTTGGAAAGAAGGGACTTCTATCAAATGATTTTCATAAGAAAAAAATAAAGAAGATATTTGCAAATGATGGGTAAAGTATAAAAGCAAACTTGTCATCTTTAAGCATAATCGTCATTGCTTACACGACTGTGAGTCCAATGTAATTTGAATGACGACCACAACGAGGATGATGATGATGATGTTTATGATGATGACGGATCAAATATAGTTTCTCGAGAGTGATCGACAGAAGGTATTCGTTGCAATGAAAGAAAGATGTTTATCCTGTAGTATGGATGACGAGCAACACAATTTTTTGAGAAATAACAAGAAAATGAACATTCGCCATCAGACAACCAACACCTTCTGGCAACAAAAAGTTGCGTTTGGTATAAACAATTATAAAACATGGGAAAGTGGTTGATCAATGGATAAGTGACCTCCCTCCTTTTTTTTTGTTTGGCAGCGACCATTAAAAAGTCTGTATATCCAGAACAGCGGGGATAGATAAAAAAAGAAATGTTTTTTTCCAGACATAATAAATATATTTACAACCCTCTATGCCATTGGAGCTGCCTGAATGCAAAATACATAAATACATAGCCAGCCAGCCGGCCAGCCAGTCAGCCAGAACATCTTGAAAACTGAAAAAAAAAACTGTTGACAGTTTTGGTTTATGGTTCCTGATATATGAAATGTGTGAATTAACGATGTTTACAATCCACCGATGGTTATTTCTAGGAGGTAATTAGGAACTGGGTGGAACGTAAATATCACGTTCGGTACACGGAATTCATTCATTCATTTCTTGTTACTTGCTGTTAGGTCTGTTGGTGGCTCGATTGGGGAGGGTGCATTATGGGAATAACGGAATTGCTACGGGAGGCTGTCTGTACGATTTCAATCTATTTATGGCACTCTGTATACCCATCTAGATGTAGTCTGGACTCAATGTTTCTTAACTTCAGTGATCGTACGCATATCCGTTGGAATTTGGCCGTAACTGTGTATGGAAAGAATCTTTCAGTTACATGGTATTCATTTGATAAATATCAGAAATATTTTTCCTCACCATACATACTCATGTATTGGTCGACCCTTGGTATGTTGTCCCAGAATCATAAGTACTGTATGCTTTCTCGAAGCCAGATGTTGCTCCTAGTCCTCCCCATTCCGTTCGAATTTCAATCATTCTGAAGCATCCATAGTTCGATTCCACGTGTTTATCTTGGAAATCAATATTAACACGTAGACCAATACACGAAAATATTTAACGATTTGTGGATTCCCTGTATTTTTGGACATACCTTGTTCCAATGAAGAAACATTCATAAATAGAATATGTTAAACAAATATGTCAATATCATCATCCAATGTAATCAATACCTACAAAACATACGCTCTGAACACATAATCTATTGCCCTACAAAACAATAAGAAAAGTAATGTCTATTTTGAATGTATTATAGCGTTGATTACAGTTAAATTTGTACTCATAGCCGAGGTACTGACTTTTTGTATTGTTGCCTCTCGTAACTTTTGTGCAACTATTCCCAGCTTAGATTTAACCATTTTCTGCAATAACAATCACAATATTTCAAACTGTGAGGAAATAAATCATGATTCAATCAAGTTTTGTGGAATGTTTTTTAATATTTGAAATTCGTTCGAGCATGTATAATCCATGGTTAAGTATTTTGAACGTGAAAAGTTTGATAAAAATTAGATTGTGGATGGTGAAGACTGGAAGGAAAAGTTGCACAATGATTTTACATTTTTCATTCATTCAATGTATGCTACCTTGCATTGACTTGTGTTTGAGTTACAATCTAGAAGTATGAAGGCAGAATGATCTGAACTTATATTTTATTATTTTGGGATCCGGGAAAAGGGGCAAAACAGAACCTAACATAAGTGATATATTCCGGTTTTTAAACTGCTCGTTGTTTCTCAATTTCTGAAAAAAAAATGAAACCAATATAATCTATTACATTTTTCGACAAGACCATCAATTATAACCAGCACTTGACTGCTCTTGTATCTCTTCTCTTCCCCTGTATAGAAATGGAAATAATTATTGTATGCCCACGTGGTCTCAAGAGAGCCGTCACCAACATTACGGGATTTTTCGTCATTTGCACTTGGTTATGGAACTGCAATCACTGAAATTCTACTCATTAGCCGTTATTTGGTTTAAGATCAACATGGGACATGTCTGCAATCGGACAATAGTTTGTCCGAGGTGACTTGACGTATGACATGTTCATTTCGGTACCTTGATTCCGTTAAAAAAGTTTTTACCACCAAGCTGCCTGCTTTTTAGGATCTGGGCCTTGACCCAGCGACTCTTGTCACATTTTAAACTAATTGATTTATTTCGAATGGAGGTAGCGAGTCTGTGAAAAAAATTCTAGAATAATATGTCGATCACAGCATTCAAAAATCGATTAAAGAAATGTTTAGTCTTTTTCTGCTGGTTCAGACCCCTTTCAAAGAATAATTTAAGAGCCCCTTAGGGCACATGCTACCCTGCTCAAAAACTATTGATCTACGCACATACACGTAATAATAAATTTATTTTCATCAGATTTACTTATAAAATGTTTGTCCTTCTTACCGTGCTGTCTGTCATTCTGGTAGTCCAGTCAGTAATCAGCAATGCCATGTTAACTCGTTTTCCGTCCATATTGCTCTTCACACAATCATTCCATTGTGAGTAAATTCCGCTAATTGTTCACAGTTTGTGTGGCAGGCTGAGTCCTGGACGATGCTCCATTCCCAAGTTCCGTCTACGAGGAAAATGGAGCAGGCTATTGCATCATCGTATCAATCCCCCGGAGAAAAGAGAAACGATTTCAAAGGGACATTCCTCTTCCTTCCATCTATTCAGTTGGATTTCGAAATTAATCACGCTGTCTTGAAGACAAGACATTGTTGATAGTTGAGAGTTTTACATGAATTCATCTTGCAGTTCCGGTCATGTAATGAAATTCCGTTCATAGTTCAAAGCTTAATATCCGGTTTTGTCTGCTGCTTGAATATTATTAATGTCACATGATGAATGTCACTGTTGCTAAATTTGGAAATAATATAAAGATATCGTGATACTTTGGTTTCTGTCCTGCATTGTTCTTATGTCAACCTCCATCTTATGCCGATTCTCTCATTATTCATTAGCAGAAAGACTGGAATAAGCAAAAGAATATTCCCACATATCATTCAATCTCTGAATGATATAAAGGAAACATATTAAATGATTCCTTTGGCATACCTCGTTTCGTCTCAAAGTTGTTTGAACAAAACGAAAATTAACGCATCGATCCATAACATGCATGTATAAACTTACGTATCAGAATAAATTTGAATTTACCTATGGATGACTAAATAATACTTACAAAATAGTTTCATCTCGTTGTTCAGATAAACATAGCAATCTGGCGGACAGTAGAGAAATTAAACACATATGATCGATATGGGTGTATTTCCCCTCGAGATTCCTGCCAATAACTTAGACGATATATCAACACATACCAGATGAAAACAAAAATCATTAGAGCAAATTGAGAAAAAACAAAACAATTAAATCAAAATATACAGTGAGTGAATTGGAAACATCAACAACGAAGCTGTATCGATGAATACGACTAAACACATAATTACATTTATCGCTTCTGTTGCATTGAATTTTCTTGAAGATAATTCCTTTGAAATTTCTTCTCTTGAAATGATTCATAGGCATTTTTGCTCATCCCCATTAAATTATGATGCTAATTCTATGGCACAATTCTCCAACAGATTTAACTGTGTTCTTTTCTCATCGGGAAAGAAACAAAATGCTAGATCTGTCGTCTTACTTCCTGTATCAGTATTTCTTTCAAATCTTTTTTTGTACATATTTATACATAGGTCTGCCTGTTTATACAGAGTTTCATAGAAGTCACCCAAAGGTTAACAAATTTGAAGTTTTCAGTCTTAATATCGTTTATCTTTTTCATCACTAGAACATATATATTAATGATGCATCATTTTCCTCTCATCTCTTTGATAGGAAGAAAGCACGATGGAAATGTCATCGAATATTTTTTGTTTTTTTTATTAAGTGATTGAATGATAGGTGGGCGTTTCCTTTTCTTTATTCCAATCTTACTGTCAATGAATAATCAAAGAGTCAGCACAAGTAGAAAGTTGACATGAGAACAATGCAGGAAGAGAGACCCAAGTGTCACATTGTCTTTACATTTATTCCAAACTTGGTCTGCATTACACATTTCTCTTTTCATTGGCAGAATGATTAGGAGATTCTATCACATTATCATAAAACTTACACCTCGATCTTAATACACAAAGCAGAACCTCCGAGAAAAAAAACAGCATATTGAATAAATAAATCTGCATCCATGACACAGCTTCATCTTTCTAGCATTAGAGGTTTCTAGAATAAGAATTATCCGAGCAGTGATTCAAACCTGGAGTACACGCCTAATAAAGTTTTTTTTCATTATAATACAGAGGATTTGAGATTTGGCCGGGAAGAGCTGAGGTATTCAGGCTGAACCTTTTAATCTTATGTATAAATACTATCATTTCTAAATTTTGCAAACCATAAAATTAATCACAATTTTACGATTGATTCTTTAGTAACTAATGTTTGTCTCGAGGCCAGATGATGATGATGATGATGATGATGATGATGATGATGATCATCATCATCATCATCATCAGTCTGTTAATCCGCCACATATCTTCATCATGGGTATTGCAGGGACAGTGTTTTTGAATTTGTCTAATTCATCTTCCCATTTTGTTTTTTGTCGGCCTTGCAGGTATTGTGCCTGAAAGGTTCAGGTCTGCTGATCCAGGGCTGATTCTTTTGCATTCTGATATCGACGTATATGTCAACGTGCAAACGTAGATATTTTCGAAACTATTGGGGCGATAGCAATTACTTTGAACACACAGGGTTACTCTCGCTCTTTGTATATCCCTGATTTGATGAGTGGAGAAAATTCAAATAGCCAAAAATGCTGCTAATGCAAAAATTATTGATTCAAATTCAAAAAAACCTCCCTATGCAGTTTCGAAAGTAACAAAATATGAACTTGAATTGAAAACTACGTTAATCAAAAGGACTGAAATATAATTAAACATTGAAATGTTTTAGACGAAAATCAAAAAGTCTTCAGTCAAACTTCTGTCATTTTAGAAGATGAATTCGCCCGTTGAAATGAAATGTATCGATTATTACAGCACTCACAGAGTATCCTCCCCTGAGAGGAGAACACATTATTCATACCGTACTTGAGCCAATATTGACACAAGCCAACTAGTTCTAGAGATAATAGGTTACCTATTGCATGTTTATCAACATTACAGAATAAAAAATCTCATTACATGTCGAAACATAGCCATGAAGGGACCAGTACCTCGTACACTCAGTCTGACAAATCCATACCTACGCGTATACTTTTGATAATATTGATTCTATATCCATTATTTCCCTGGTAAGCGTGGGAAGTATTATCAGATTTCACGTAAACATTGGTTTCAGAGCATTTCTTTACCGAGAACAACGTTTATTCATTCGTATTTTTATATGGAATTCAGGCTTTTGAATGGTCGGTTCATTCAACAAGTTAACGGAAATTGAGTTTTTGAAAGTTTTGCTTGATTGATCCCCATTAAATATTTTGGGGTTGAGAGTACACAACTTCCTGTCGGAATCATCCCTCAGTCTTCAGCTGGTGTGAATTATTTTATACAGGAGAGCAAACTCGGAGTATTAATGATCCTTCTCAAAGTCATAGACGGCAGTTTTTTGTTGACACAAGAACAGTTGCATGTGAATATCTAATTTTATTATCTTTGATTCCAAGAGGGAGATTCCAAAATGCCTTACAATATTTTACCAGGAGAAAATTGGTAATGTATGAAGGCTGATTCCCCAGTACTATCATAATTTTTTTCTGCAAACGAAGTTGGACGGATATAATGTTTTTGAAACCTGATAAGATAGGGTAATCGTTCCTGCTTCTTGCATGTACTTACGGAAATTGGGGTCATTGTAAATGAAATAAAGTGACCAATGATTAGAAATAGTGGATAATAGGTAAATGGTTTATCAGAGATATAATGAAGAATCAGGAACCCGATTTTCAGTTTCATTGAAAATGATCTCAACTGAGGTATGGACACTGATTTCTTTTCAGCTATGAATATAGTTCGAGGCTTGAATCCTTTTTTGTTTGATATCTCATTCTTATTTGTGATAGCAGAAATTGTTTAAAGTAGGACATATTGCATGTACCGAATACTATTGGAACCAAGACGATTACTCATTGGGAATTTACCTTGATAAAACAAAAGGCATTGTTCAGATAAAAGGCGAAAGTTTTAAAAAGTTGGAGTAATGCAGACGAGTGAAAAATACAGACGCTTTGCTCTGAATTGAATTTGTGAAGATATCAAGCGGATGGTGATGGATAATTGCAGTCGTGAAGGTCCAAAGGCATCATTATAGAAGTCTGGAACCATTCCAACATGATATATTTTGGATAAATATACGTAGTTGGCTTTGTGCTGTCGTTTATATTTCACTCTGAAACCTTTCCCAATGTTCATTCACTAAGCATGCCGAATCTAATTGCGTGAATCAGACATTCAGTACTACTTACAAATAGATGAAATTGAATCATTATCGAGAAAGAAAACATATGTGAATATTGCACACATACACAGTCTATTTGAAACCCACTGTGTTGAGTCAAAGTTTAAAAAGAAGTGGTTCAACTGAAATCGACCATTGTACAACAATATATTAGATTAAGCAGGCGTAGTTACACAAACCATTCTTTACAGACAGAGAAGTAAACCAGACGGAATTATTTATCAATTTGTGAAGATGCTCGTTGTTACCGACATAGTTTTGTTGGTCACAAAAAACACATTCGTTTAGCTGTCAATTTTTCTGGTGCAATTGAGAAGTCTCTCAAAGAGAGGTACCAATAAAAGATATGCTCACAAAAAAATAGCTGTGACAATTGATTGTATCAGTTTTGAGCTAGGCATAGAAAAACAGGGGAAAATTGATATTTTATTTCAGCTAAGTACAGAGAGGGAAGGAAGCAATACGGCTCCAAACAGTTACATGTTTTGATCAATGTTAGTTTTATTATTCAATTTTTTTCAATATTGTCTACATATATGATTATCAAGTCCATGAGCAAAGTATATCCTCCGTTTCTTTTCTAGAAGTGCTTTTTTGTGTCTTCTCTACTGCATCGTCTTTGTAGTACCAGTGTTCTTTATCCTTTCCTTTTTACAAATTGTGTCCTTCCAAATAACCATTATATGCCGAGTTCTTTCACAGCATAACCCAAAAATATCAACTCTTGGGTTGTTGGCTTAGATTTCACTGGATTGCATTCATTTCCTTGTAAATTTGCTGAATATCTAACCCGCCATGAAAATGAGAATATAACGAAAGAATGGGAAATTTGAATTTTAAAAAGAATTGCTGTGTGATGTGATTGGTTGTAAAATGACATAATTGACTTCGCGAGTCCTATCTAATTACAAGCTTAGAAATCGGTACCTAAAATGAACTATCCTCTTTTGGGAAAACATAGCCCCGCCTTTTATCCACTCAACTATGTGTAAATAGTAAGACAGGAAATGTTACCTATTGATGGATCAATCATGGGAACAAACGATTCTGAATCTGAAACCAGACTGAAAAAGATATGAAATCGACCAGGCTACCTCGTTAAGGCTACTTCGACCAAGAAACGTCAATGGTGAAATAATAAGTAAGGCAAAAAAAAAAAAACAAACTTACTGTGGGTTACATGATATCCCAAGTATAAATATTTCACTTTTTGAAACCTTACAATGCAGTATTATCAACCATGGTTTTTTCTTCTCAAATTCATTCTCAAACAATTCTTTGTCCACATTTGCTAAAACATTGTTGTTTCAACCAATTCTCATCATAAAGTTTTGATTCACGTTGACAACAGACTTTTTACGGAACGAAGTTTTCCTGATCTCATTCGAATGTGTTTGTATAAATACGAAGTCAACATGACATTCATTGCTATCGTTCTATTACTCTGTTGTATTTTTCAATCCTGTAATAAAACCATTCACGATTACTGCATGTTTATTATCCAGAACATTTATCTGTTAAGAGGCTTTAATGAAGCCTACAAAAATGTCGTTTACCCCAGAATCTCCAATAAACGGCTAATAAAAGATAAAGAAAGAACACACGTACGCTTTTCATTATACCTTCACCGTACAAAATTCTTCTGTATATAATCCTTAGCCAAAAGTTTTTTAATTCCTGATGGCAACTGTCTCCAGTGCAACCTTTTCACGCATAATATCGACGAAGATATCACTTATTCACATGAAACCAGCTGGAATTCGAGCGACTAAATTTCTTTCAGTCACAGTTGTTCTTGATTTGTTAAGCGTCAAGGAATCGTCATATTTGTTAGGGTTGATAATGATTCTGTTTTTCAGTATATTTGGATTGTAATCAAGCAGTTAGAAACAATGGCCAATTCCTTGTGAACAGGCGGTATTTCATCGTCAGTGAAATCATTGATTTTTTTCTCTTCGTGCCTTTTTGGAGATTTTCCTGTTCCTTCGAATCCATTGACAATTTTTCTCCATTGATTTTTTTTCCTTCAATACTTGTCAGTTGGAATATTTTTTTTTTATGGGATATATTTTTATGCTTGTCAAAGACACAACGATCGAAATCGGAAAAGCAGAGGATGAAACAGTAGACCACTATTTCTACCAAGGTCAACAAATCACCATGGAAGCCATAAATTATGAGATCGAACAAGGAATAATACTAGGTATGCAAGCTTTCGGTAGTGCGTGCATACTGTCAAGACACAAATATCTGCAAATCCTAGAAAGAAGAATATACTACCAATAACTCCACCTGATAGTCGCCTCATGGAGCTGAAATTCGGAACTTAAACAGAATATAGACCTTAAAGCAGAGGACCATGCAAGATGCATACGAAAGAAACGTGTTCAACATTTTATGCAGAGATCATCACACAGGGAAGTCTATAGGAGAAAAGACAGGATTTGGAAATATCATTGGAACCGTTAGGAAGTGCAAATGGCAATGGATTGGACATGTTGTAACAATACCAGACAATCACTGGACACCACAACCAACTACTTTGATACCCAGAGATCATATGTGAAATTGCATCGGACCAAAAATAAGACTGTGTGCCGAGCTAGATACATACAGAAAGTACTGGTTCTGAGATGGCCATAATAGAGAGGTCCGGCAAATTTTTGTCAACATATGTGTCTAAAGATGAATGAAAAGAGGCTATGATTGCTGCTTATGATGATAGTGATGATAACAGTATCATGATTTTACTTTAAGACAAGTCACCATAACGGGACCAGCAAATCGATCCATCGAATGGATGCTAATTGACGAAAGTAAAAAGATGAAGGCCGAAGATTAGCTGAGGCTGAGAGAGGACTAACTGGTCAACAGAATATACAATAACACCACCGCACTGAAAGATGACCACAGTGGACTGCTTTGATTGCACTTCGTTTCATATGACACGGGAGCAGCTAAATCCGATTTGAAGTGAAGTCTATTACGGTATCTACAATGAAATAATACTTAGTATGATCGATGAAACATACACATACCCATATCCACAGAATTTGAAAATCTGTCTATTTGCCTTTCTCCAATCAAACTATTTATGTTGGCTCTTACTCATTCAGGTGTGAAATAAGCCTCCTGCGAACGTCAATTGACCGAATAAATCCAAATTCATGAATACATGACCCACTGATCAATGGTGTGATGATCTTAATTTCAAAACGAGGTTATATCCCTATTAATCTCTCCTTGATTCCTAATTTTTATCTATCTAATGAAAGCACTGCCTTTTGCCTTTTGTGATGTTTACCTGACCTCATGCCACGGCTTATTCCTGTTTCCCTACCTCCCTTGAAAATTTACTTCTTGCCATCCACAGCCAGGCCAATCAAAAGGTTCAGAGTATAAAGTTAATCACATGACTGCATCACTTACCCTAGTGATGAGATTGGTTCAATTCCAGGATCATCATCGGAATAGCCCAAAGAGTCGCTATACATAATCCCTAGCAAAATCCAGAACTGTTGACCCATTTTGGTGTTTTATTTAACTTTCGGTACACATATCCTTTTATCATGCGCCATCACTGCTCAGGTTCCACATATCATAGTTTTACTCAATGAGAGTGAAAGATTTGTGAAATAGTCTTGGAAGGCAACCTGCATCATTTCAAATCGTGCTATTGTACAAATAACTAAAGGAACATATAGATCCATACTTTCACCAACGGTATGAGTGAGAAATGATCATAAAACCGATCTTGCAAGAGTTCGAAATCAACACGCTGAATCCATTTTAAATGCTGTTAACTGCTTGGCCACTGCTACACCTATTTAGAATTCATTTTAAAAATGATTTCGATGTCTCATTTAACCGAAGATCCTGTCAATTGTCCAATGTTCTGTAAATCAATTAAAAGTTTTAGATCCTCCGTACCGTATGATTAGGGCATACGTATTTTTAAAAGTTTTTTTTGGGTCGTGATAGCCTGACGGGGTCAAGCCATTCCTCTTTCTTTTTTCTACTCTCTATGCTCAGTGGAGGGGGATTGGTTATGATTTTTTAAATCAATGGTACAACTCAACTGTAGATTGAATCGATGACCAAACAGACCAAGCAATCTATAAGCTGACATGCACTATTCACCAAACAGTTTGAAAACTAAGTATTGTTGATTATGGTCTCGTTCTTATTTGAAAACAAAGCCAAAACTAGCCTTACATTTGGTATTGAGTTTTACGAGAGCCTTGTCAATCAAATATTATTTTCATTTCACATGTACGTTTCATAATCTTTAAATTATGAAGAGTATGAAATAATAAAGAGGTTTCCGAAATGAAGAAGAAACATTTTTCGTTTCCGCAATCATCACTATTCAACATATCTGGTTAATCACTCAATCGGTTGAGTAACTAAATTTTTTCAGCTTCAAACCATGTTTGGGTTGGTCAATCGAAAACAATAGGAAAAAAATGTGTTCAGTGAATAAGTTACTTTACTTATCTTTCGTTGGACAGCTGATCACTAACAAAACAAGCGTGAATTTTGAAGGGCAAGAGCTTAGAGAACAATTCAATGTCATAACCCCCACAGTAAAATTTAATCTTTTCCAGGGGGTAGTTTTTTTTCTTGACAAAATGAGTAAATTTCCAATTTTTCAGCCCTCAACCCATTAGTTTGAGTAATATGCGTCATGTATCGTTATATACCTTGATAAAAAGCCACACAGAATCACTGCTGAACTGAAAAAAAACTTAGGTTGCTTATGTAGATAGGTTCGGTTGACATCTTTCTATTTCATTCCCAGTATCATCCTCAAGGTAACTTCATACTTCTATCCTCCAATAATGTCTTATATTTTTCATTATGAAACCGCTTTATGTGACCGTTGCAGCCTTCCAGGTTCATTAAATGTTGTTTTTCAACAGAATTGTGTTGAAACCAGAAAGAATGCTGATGTTTCAATACCTTGCAAATACGACATGAAAGTTACCCCGACACAAGCTGTTGCCCTGTCACCAAAGTAACATGAGTTCATCGGAATGAGAGATTATCACATGAAATGACTGGGTTTTTTTTTTGTGTTCATGATTGCAATTTAAAAAATTTCTGAAGCTTGAAAAGCATTTTCACATTGTTATCCGATAATACATAAGTAGCTTTCTGTTGAATTTTCAAATTATGATTATTCATACCAATTTAACTGTGATAATGTTTCATCTTTGCAAATACAATCCCAATGGGGAATCAAACTATAGTATAAACTCTATGAAAATACTGTAAAAGTTCTTGAGGAAACCATGATTGCTTTTGCGACAGGGTTTTGCTCTAAACAGTTTAATCTCTTTTGTTGCATGTTTCATACAAACCTGTTATTCAGTAACGGTAATCCACTCTATGTGCTAATTCATTTGATTAATTTTGTGGAGTAGTGTGAATTATCATTAATACTTATTGATTACTTTTCACCTTGAATGGTTGCTGCTGTCTATTGCAACTGAAGTCAGACTACTGTCCATTTGGCCCTGAGAGAATGAATCACAAGCCCAAATTACAACAAAGGATTATTTCCAGATAATCGAATTCCTGATCCTTTCTTATGGATGATAGCTAAGTGAACAACTGGCTACATTTTCAACTGAGGTACAGGTATCAGAAGCAAACAGGAGTTTTATTCAGAGTCTCAATATCCGCTCTCTTCCGATGAAAAGACGATTATTTTTAAACTAATTTGTTCTTGTATTAGATGATATATCGTAAAGATTTCCCATTTTTTCTTATTATTTATCGCTTTTCAAGTCAGGCAGGTTTCCTTTTGGTGGTAGGCAAATACATTATCAACGCAGATCAGATTTTGACAAAAGGATACCTGGCTGAGAGCAAAATTCTGGTTGGTGGTTTGCTTAACTCCTGTAACATTATTGCCATTCAGCAAAAGGAGTCCCACGCAATTCAAGATCAAACACCCAATCTCAACTCCTATTCCGATATCTTCTGCCCTGTGTTCGTGATTAACTTGTATCTCTGTTTCAGTAATTCAATTTTCCTTTTTCCCCATCAGATAAACTGTAGTCAATTACCACTTAATTTGTCTGATAATATATATTTTTGCCTCATTTTCTCAGCTTTTTATCGCAACTGCAAAAGTATTGTTTAATTTTGATTTGCAGCGTGAATTGCAGTTCAAAATAAAGAATCAGGTAAGAATCGAACCCACAGCTCTCTATGCTAGAGATGGCTTGATTGATATCCAACCACTCCTGCCGCTTTACAACAGGTTTAAACAAAAATGACTGAGTCAAAATAAAAGCATTAGAATTCTTTGAATGTTGTTCCGTTCTGCACCAAGTTGTTCAACAACAAATAGGGTAGTATTGGTAATTAACATTATCTTATAAGATGAAGAATTGTCAATGGTCATTGATATTTTTTTGCTGTGATTTACATAGATCACAAATCATCTCATCTGTGAGAATGAAACTCATTATTGAATAAATTTATTCGTGATTAGCCCTGAAAGTATCTTGAAACAGACTGGGAAGGAATGGGAATAATCATAGAAAAAGAATATTTGAACGACTTGATATTTGCCAATGACATTTCCTTGGCGTAAAAATCATCGGGATAGTTAAAAATCACGTTAGCTGTTTTTACGCAGAGGAAAAAGTCGGGGGAAAAGAGTAAAAAGATAAACAGAACCAACTAAAAAATCAGCTCAACAATAACGTCAAAAAAATTATAATAATGCGGGCAAAGCTTTAAAAAAGGCTGTTGGATCGATTCATCTTGGACGAGTAATTAAGCTAAAGAAAGAACCTAAATTTCAAAAAATGAGAATGATGCATAGGAAGTATGAATAGAAACATATGCTATTGTGCATGAAGCATGCAGTAAAAGCATAATCCTAGCTATAAATCACGAATATTAAACAAGGAAATAATCAAAACAAACAAAAAAACAACTCAAAACCGCTGGGACAGCTTTGGAAAGACCATTGTCAGGAATAAGCTGAAGAGACATCGAAGTAGAGGATAGTAAACGATTCAGAAGGCAACCAAAATAAAGATGAGCTCAGCAAGTAGCAGGAGAGAAAGAAGCAAAAGGAATAATATATCAGTGCCCATTGGACAGTGAGAAAAGGCAAGATGAAAATTACAAAGATTAATATGATTGCAGTAGCCGTGGAATTAGGTGAGAAAGGTCTTTGTCCAGCTTTGAACATTGTGGATGTTGATAACAATAACGATAAAAATTGAAAACGTTTTCAGTGGGAACAAATCTAAATTCTCATGAAATGCAATTCTCTAGACGCAAGTATCACGAAACGTTACAGCTTATACGACACATACTCGCACCTGCATACACATACTCGCACAATCAGTGCATAATCAAATTTCTGTCATCAGAATATCTTGGAGTGAAACATAGATGTGGTTAGTCTAGGGAATATGTCAAATGTTGATACCCCATCCAAGGCCTATGACACCATGTAGCTCTGAATCACATCTGCAATTCGAAAAAGGATAGTGTCATGCAATTGAGCCACCGGTCTAATTCATTGATCAGAAAGCATCCTTTTCTCTTCAAATACGCTATATAAACGATGTTAATGACAATTGTGGCATTCTGATCATCCAATTCTTAAAAGATAATTTCTGATGGGATAAACAGGAATGCAATACTTATGTATATTTGATCGAAAGGGATTAGGGTTCAACCTGCCATAAAGCTGAATTATAAGGGCTGAAAGGAAATTTTAGAGTTCCTACAAATGAGTAAGGTTTCACACGTTGAACTGACATTGTGTCACTATTTCTGTGGGGGTTCAGGTGAAGAATGATCATTGTAACAGTCCAATAGGATTCCAAACAAACCTGGCTGCAAGGGTGAAGTCCACACCAGCTGAAGATTATTACTGCAACCATAGTGTGATGTGTGTATATTCCAACATTTGTGAAAAATATTTTCAGTAGAAATTTATTTATTAGAATTATTAGATTAATGTTAGGTTCCATACTGGAATTCTGTTTGCTGTTCAGAAAACTGTTTTAGTACCAACCAATTTTGAATATCAAATAAAACTTATTTGACCTCGTGGAGATCTATATAGTTTTTCTTTTTCCTTCATGTATATTCGACAGTGTTCTATTTTTTTCAAAGGACGATAGCGTGCATTTTCTTCTATTTGTGTACAATCATGCGTATATTAATGGCTGGTTGTTTGATCACAGATAAATAAGATCAATGGTCTAAAAATCACTTAACGTAGCATGCAGATAGACATTCCGGACTCATACGGTTCGTTAATCACATCCATGCGAACGGAAGGAGACCTCCATCCCCATATGAAAGGGATTAAGCTTTTCCTCCGATATTGGTAGAGTAGGATAAACAAAATCTATAGCTGTAATTTGTTGAGCACGCCTCGCTAAACATTAAACGGACACTATGAATTGAGCCTTTGCAGCTGTTGCAAGCTTAGTTCAGCAAGTAGTTGTTTTCAAAATTGAATTTAGCTCAATGGTCACGGTGATTGATTTATTTGAGAGATTCTGAAACTGGTTGATATTAACCCTTCCAGGGGGATTGGAAAATTCATTAGTGAGTGCAGGATGTTAAGGGTATGCTCTTTCTGATGGTTTGTTGATAGAGGGTCCTAAAATGCTTTCCTGTCCAAATGTATTTTCTTATGATGAAAGCATTTGTACACTGTTGATTTCAACACAGAGATCAGTAGAATCGTGAATATACCAAGCCCTTTTTCTCTACTTGTTCTGTAAATTCCGCGCTTTGAAATTCGAGGGATCGTATAGAAAGCCATTTGGATAGTTAACGATTTGATTTGGGTAATCTGTCAATGTTTTGAGCGTTTCATCAGAATGACACGTCATAATCAAATATGGCATCTGATTCAAGAGAATATTCCAAGGATTCTCATACGATGCCATCATGAGACGATACGACGGATAACTCCGAGGTTTCTTTCAGGAAATTACATCATTGGCCAATTCATCAGCTTATTACAAGTTTTTCCCAACAGGGGGTTTCGTTATAACCAAAGTTGACAGCTTATCCAAAAGTTGCCCCCAAATTTTATGACATAAGCTGATTCGATTGTATATTTCAAGTGTTTACCCCCAAAGTAAAGTAATATATCAATTTGACATCTCATTTATAAGCAAAAATGATTGAATTCGGTCTCAAAAAATCCATTGCTAAAACTTGAGCAGTTTGTAATATTTGCAGAAAATGATCATGCACTTTTAAATAATTATATCACCAGATAATACTCTAAGGAACATAATATTTTTTCACTTGAGAGCAATGAAAATCATCGTCAAAATTATTCGAAGATGATAGAAAGCAAAGTGAAAGAAAGGCCGATCAATGAGTCAAGAGCAACTATCACGTGACTGACATCTTTTTTTGATGCCAGTGCAAAATCAATATACTTTTTTCATTCACATTGTGAATGATAAATTTTGGAACAGCCTTTTTTTGAAACGAATCATTCTTTTTTTTTTATACATGATACAGAGAGTCTAGACATTGTAGGTACCACCCTTATGACTTGTATGCGTGATACATATATTGCCAGCTAGATATAATCATTTGAAGACTGAAGAAACAATATTTCAACTCGGAAAATTCCTGGGTGAAAACTTTCGTTCACTTGCCCAGACATCATAAAGTAAGGCTGCAAAATTGTCGACAAGAAGAGAAGACAAATTCATCAATAGCCAATAACTTGATGTCTTTTGTTATTCGAATAATGTCGATTCATCGAAAATGTCAGCTTGATTATCGATTTCAGCAATTTTTCCTACGTTACCTCTGTTCAAAAGATTATGTCTGATAAATGATTACACCATAAAACACAACTTTGTTCTTTGGTAGTGATTGTTAGTTCGTGAGAACTGTCCTATAAAATGAATATAAAATAGCTATTATTCCTCTCAAGCTTTGATTCTATTGCTTGACTAGTGGTTTTCACAAGGATTAATGATCCTCAAGTTATGTGTTTAAGACTATCCGAATTCATCCGTTGTCTGATTGAAAATATATTGATATCAAAGTATCACTGACCTGGTGGCAGTGCCGAAGTTTGAATGGGCATAATCGACATTTTCTGAATATTTTTTCAACATAATAAATCAAAATAAAACACTGTTGACTCAGAAACAAAAGTTCTTGAAAGCTGCGATTTTATGCAAAAAAATATGATACACTGGGATGATATATCCTTCTTGTATACTATGATGCCTGTACGACGAGGCTTTCAGTCCATGACATTTGTTGATAAAGAAAAAATTGATTTTGATTTATCTGAAATGTTTCCTTCAATAAGACGTGTAAGCTGCAGTGGCAAATTTGGGATACAAGGTATAAAGTGAAAATAGGTGGTGATTAAATAAATTTTCCCAGAGCAAACGATTTCAATATAATGAGAACCTTTTTGAAGGAGAAACCAAATAAAAAGAACTTCGAGGAGCTAGAATCACGAAACCAAGATTGGAATCGATTGAACCTTAGCAAACACAGAAGAAGATATTCAGGCCCAGAATCATCTATATAAGAGGTGGCCACAGAGTAGTGAGTTGTGAAATTCAAAGAAATACAAAAGAATATAACGAGAAATTGTTTCGTACGAAAGACTTTTTATCCCTAAAAAAACTAAGAACTCCTTTCAAGCTAGAACTGAAAAACTGGTATTTAATTCTCATTGGAATCGAAGTGAACTCCAACAAATTTGACCGCAAAATAACGTCATTTCTGATAGAAAATATCAAGTTGTTCAAGGTAAAGACCGAGCAAATCACGTGTGAACTCCCACGGAAAAAAAACAACAAAAACGAAAACAAAAAACAAGAATATCGAAGAAAAACACGAGAACTTCAAGCCACAAACAACAACGAGGAAGAGCAACTAATTAAAAAAAAAATACTCAAAAGATAAAAAACGGAAATCAGTGGAAGCATTTTCTAAATACGTGAGGGCTTTCAATCTCTTTAATAGCTCTCGAGCGCAGTATTAACGCAAATATGTTGTGAGTTCAGAACAAATGGATAAAGACCAAGATTCAAGAGAAAAAACATTATTCCTCGAAACGGGAGACAAGGCAAAAAACCGAATATAAAATTCTCAAGTCACCAGTTTGAATAATACCATGACATAATTAGTAAGTTAATCCACGGGTGGTAAAACAAGCCATCAAACAAACGATGAATATCAACATCGACCTACTCAAAAAGCTGGTAAAGTCATCACCAGGGAAACTAACCATCATATTTAACATGACTGAGACAAATTCTCAGGGGATTAGAGCACAGCAATTATAATGCTATTAGAACCTGAAAGACTGCATCAACATTTTTTTATCGAAGTGATCACCGACTGATGAACCAATGTAATCGATGAAAACCAACCACTAAAACAGGCTCGATCAATAAAATCTATTCCATTCAGTGAATCGAGTAAAAAAACAGTAGTATAATAAAGAGTGTTACTAGCAGTAGCATTCTTTGACGACTTTGAAAAGGTTTCTGACTCTGTGGAGGTTCATCAATGCTAACATACAACAAAGTGTACACCCTGTATTATGAAGCTACATAAAGATTCTGAGCCGTCTCAAATAACTGAGAGAGTAAGCCAAGGATATACCTGCGCACTTGAAGTCTTCACTGCCTGCTTGGAAATGATCATCCAGAACATAGGCAAAGGAAATTAAAAAGTGTACACGATTACATAAGTAACCTTAAAATTGCTGAAAATAACATTTTTTCAATAAAAATAATTGATCATCGCAAATGCCAGACGGACTAAAAAAAAAAAGGCAAAAATTCTGAACCACAACCGTTCATTAAACAAATGTCATGCACAGTAACCATGTTGAAGACAAAGATCTGAAAAATGTAAACTGCCTCATCAATCTAAGACTGAAAAATCACCAAAACCCTGGAAAAATAAAAATCTAAAACTTAGATGTCTCTAGAAGTCGAGATTTCAGCACGATATTTCAGTTTTTCCATGATCACCCACCCCAAAATCTGCATGGGTATAATAAACTCTCACAGAAAATGCATGTGTGCATGGCATGTAATCTACAGTAGGTCAATCTGGAAATAAATTTTCGATAAAGCAAAGAAGCAAAAATTTATAGCATTGATTGTAACAGAGTGTGCAAAGCGAAGCACTTCCAAGCCAGCAACTAAAAATAGGGATTTGACTTTGTGACCAAAACATGTTGTTCAGAAGTTACCTATAGAGACGAAATCTGCAAGGCAATTCATTGAACAGTAAAAATGATGAAAAAAACTCAGATTATCAGTATCGCCTAATCTTTTATATATATATATATATATATATTTATATACATATATATATATATATATATATATATGCATATGTATATACTAGTATATATATATATATATATATATATATATATATATATATATATATATATATATATATATATATATATATATATGTGTTCTCATATGTATATTGCACTAAATTCTATACGTCCTGATCGAGTTGTGCCCACAATATCATGATGTAATCGTGACACTAGTCGCCACGTGGCTTTACATTATTATTATGACAGGAGCAACATCAAATATAAGACATGCAATAAAGATAATTGCTCAAAATGACACGTAAAAGGGACTACTTGGAAAATGGAGAACGATTGGGCAATTCAATTTAAATGAACGAAAGCTCTACCCTGGACTGAGATAGCATCTTGAGACAATTTGAATAGTGTCCCTTTTATCGAGATATAAGGTGTTCGCAGAAGACAGATGTTTTATTTTTTTAATGCCTCGCTTTGCTTTGTTGTGTCCTGGTCTCCCTCACAATGATCGAGGATGAAAAGTTGTCAGTTAGATAAAACAGAATATTCACACGTTACACATAAGAAAATACTGGGATGAAATTCACAGAGCATTGAAACGAAATGACAAACATCGATTGATTGATTTACTCTATGATCTTTTAAAATCTTTAAACTGTCTTCATCTTGTGGGCAAAATATTCGATTCATCATTCAGACAAGTTTAGAGTGATATATATATATATATATATATATATATATATATATATATATATATATAGAGAGAGAGAGAGAGAGAGACAGAGAGAGACGGAGGGATACAGAGAGACAGAGAGAAAGACAGAGACAGAGAGAGACAGAGAGAGAGAGAGAGAGTGAGAAAGAGAGAGAGAAATAGAGATAGATAGATAGATAGATAGATATCAACAACATTGTCATTGACACCAACTTGGTAAATCGATTATATTTCTATATGACTGCTTATCAGAGGTAATGACGATTAATCATTAAAGTTATATTATGGAATTTCAATGTTTGGTTCAGGGGAGGAACTTGAAATCATTTTCTTCCAATTAATGGCAGTTTTGTTGGTGGTCATCTTTATTTCCTGTAACAAATAGAGTTCAATTTAGAAAAAAATGATTTCTCTACTGCTTTCATGTAGTTCAAGCATGTAAGATTTAACTATATGATGGTCAAAACGTGGATAACAACCACACTGTTAGTAAAAATACACCAGAAGAATACGTACACATTTGTAAACTTTGGAGAATAGATTCATTCAATTCATGTGAATTTTGGTGAATGCGTCTAAGGGGAGATAATTCGAGCAGGTACAATTCTCTTCATACCAAAATCTTTGAAATTGATACGGGATTACAACGGAGATAGAAGAATGGCATATATACACATAACAACATGACAATAATTTCACCATTTTTTTTAAATTTACGATTACGTGCGTACACACTCGGAAATTTACATCCAAATGTACATTATATATTCGTACTTTCATGCTACACACACAAACCACGTACGTGTACTCATATGCTCACACACAAATACTTGGATATGCATTTCGATGTATTTTAATGTCTAAAAATTATGTCTGCATAATATACATTTTATGTAATCGGGATTATGACTCTCCCTTCTACCCTATATTTTTTCCTCCTCCCTTTTACTCCCTCACGTGATGTCTCTCTCCCCCTCTCTCTCTCTCTCTCTCTCTCTCTCTCTCTCTCTCTCTCTATATATATATATATATATATATATATATATATATATATATATATATATATATGTAGTGAGGGGAAATAGAGGTTTTCACTTAATGTTTTCTCAAATTTCCATCCTTTTGATAACATGGGTAAATACATGATCACTTGTCGTCTAACGCTAAAATATATTCACTGCTGTGGGCAGAACATTATCACGTATATTGTGTATATAAGGGATTGATGCATATACATCATCCGGTGATAAAGCAGATATTCATGTGTAGGGAAAAGTAGGCCCATTAGCCATGGTGCAAGTTGGTTGCAACTGTTAAATTTATGCCAAAATGCGGTCTTTTTTTGGCTGATCGATCAGGTATCCTAGTCACACGAAAGTTTTTCTAATCAAAAAAATTTCTTGTGACAAAGTTATGTGCATGATATAGCAATTTCAATTATTTAGAGACATCAACTTTAATCTCTTCATTGACGTAACACTTACATAGATAGGAAACACTTACAGTGCACCCACCTGCGTTAAATTCGAAGAGGTCTCAATTAACCTCCACCAACCTAAATTTTCCTTGACTTGAATCGACCTGCAGATCTGAAAAAAAAATGCCCTGATCCCGATTAGAGAACTCGGGGTCGAATTATCCTTGCAATCAACCTTCATAGATCCAACCATTTTCTGTCTTTAAATTATCAGATACACGTTTTTTTCTTCATCTGAATGTTTATGGGTGTATGGCTACGTATATCTGTGTCGATGTACAGCATTCTGAAAAAGACCATGCAGATATAAAGTGATATCCTAGGAGAAGTTGATGAATAAACTTATGTAGTTAGGTCTATAAAGCTCGAGAAAGAACATGGAAATGACGGTTATCTGGAAATCAATAGGTATAATCAGGGGCATACAGCCATTTAAACTGCCAATATGCATGAACGAGAAGTATAGTGTGAATACATAATTCAAGCCATGATGTTCTTTGCTGTAGTAATTTCCCTTTAAACAGCACGTAAAAACAGCTCGTGCACAAAGTGAAAATCAGTGACAGGAGATGGAGCATGAGGCTGACTGATTGGTACCTGTGGGTAGTATTACCAGGACCGGGCATAAGATGGACTGATGAATTTGAAAATGCTGCTAAAAAATGAGAAATGGAAAAGATAATGCAATCATGACGAGGGATGATCAAAACTTTTTTGTATAATCCACGTTTACTTTAGAATTGTATGAGAAAGTGTTTTAGTGCAAGGATGTAGAAATTGTTTAAGTATTTTACTGTTAATTTCTCAACGGATAATGAATGGTATTGTTTCATATACTTTGTTAGATGATTTCTATTCTTACTTTCACTGATACGTTATTGAATGAATTTCAACTTCAGTAGAGTCCAGAATTTTATTGTTGGTTTTTCTGAACACACACACACACACACACACACACACACACAAACACACTTATATATATATATATATATATATATATATATATATATATATATATATATATATATATATATATATATATATATATATACGTATAGTACATTGTAAGCATGGAATAACGCAGTGAAATGATAGCACAGTATTGTTCTTTCACTGACTCATATTTATCTTTCATTTGTTTCCATCGTTAGTGACGGCCTTATGCCTATGCAAACAACGTTCTTTAAATCCAGAATAAACAACGTGATTTCCACAGCCTGGCGATTTGTTCAGCCGTGCGCATTCCATTCCAGTATCTGAGAAATCAGTTCTATGTCGTTCCTCCACCAAGACAAACATTTCTAGCAGACAAATTATATTTTGAGAGTATTCTTCTAGCGGAAATGACGTGGTTGGCTACCATCCAGAGATAAGCAATGTCTCCAGTTTTAGATACCTTTTTTCTCGGTCATTTATACAGAACCAGTATCCAACTTGAATTGTTGTCAAAATTAGAAAAAAAGAGATTCAACTATGATAGTGCAATGTGTTTTTATTCATTTACAGGATACTGTTACCGACAAAAAAGTATGCCAATATTGAAAGCCCTTTCAAATGTCGTTTTCCAATGTATCTGAACCCTTATGTAATGAAACATAGGCACCTAGATGTAGCTTAATTAGGAATAACTATGTATATCTACTGTAAATTTGGATGTACATGTTTGTGCTCCTATTTCCAATGTTTTGTAACTCAGGTATTTCAAAATTAGTTTTACATTTGGAAAAAGTTCGAAAAGTTAGTCATCTCGATAGAAACTCTAAACTGTAAAAATCCACGTCAACAGTTTTTGTTGGCGGTCAATAACAGATTTTGAAGAAGGTAATTGCATCTCCTTTTGAAAAAAAGCTGTATTTCTTAAAACTTCTCACACCACCAATAGAAAAACTACGATCAAAACATTTGTTCTTTGGAACAGTGAAATCAATATCTGACTGCAGTTAATCTTGAACGTTGATACAGCATGGTCTTTGTCAGTCTTCAAGTTGCTTGATACAGAAGAAATTACAGATTTTCCTACAAATGTGGACAAACCTATCCTGCTCTTCACGAGTTCATGTTAGGTTCTTGCAGGTGGAATGTTACATGCTTCGAACTTGAATTTGATGATGATAACCGTCATTGGTTTCCCTGTATTAACAATCACAACTGGGAAAAATAATAATAACAAGCTAATTTACTAGTTCTATTGAAAAGTTTCAGGACTATATGTGACTGATGCCTTATTTTCTGATCGAGTCATTGCAATGGATAACTCGTAAATGATTATTTTGCAATTGATTGAAGCCCATGTCTCAAAATTGATAACCAATGCTTTGGTTAATGAGTAAAAAAACATGTCTATTCAATATCCAAATATAGTCATTCAATATAACTGGAGTAATTTTTGATTTATCTTCTTTTCAGTTTCTCAACAAAGCAACTAGGATAATTCATTTCTCCCTTTTTTCAATATGATAGAAATTACTATCCAGCTATTGTGTTTAAAAGTAAAATCTTAATAGATTAAGTGATACTATTATGGGATAATTGCAGAAGATTTAAAAATTAAAAAAAAAAATTCCTGATTTTACAAGATTTCCTGTGTATTTCTTGAAGATCAAGATAATACCTTCTATCCATATTCTCAAGCCCTACTATCTGTGTCTCGTGTAAAGACCAATACAATGAGGTTAGAAGGCTGCAAATTCACATTTACTACTTACATGGTCAGCAGTTGGCTTTTGTTGTCAAACTCCTACTGAGTTATAACTTTATCATCCTCACCTGATAACAATTGCAATTTCAGATGTCGGTTAAGACTAAAAAAAAAAAAAATTCGTATAGAGAGAGTCGAAAGAGTGAGATAGATTTTATTCCAACATAATCACCCAACATAGGGGTCAAAGAAAGAAAGTGAGAAAAAAAGAATGAACGAAAAAAAAGAAGAAAGGAAATGGAAATAAAGAGATATAGTGAAGTAAAGAGATGATCAGAAAATGGAAAAATACGAATTTTAACTATTATTTGATATTTGAATGGACTCAAGTCGTGTTAAAATTCATCTAGATATCAACCCCATTTGATTTGAAAAAAAATCTAGATACTAAGTCCTTTACATTGCTGAATCTAAAGATCTTTCGAAGAATTTCTTTTTTTACAACAGTCCGAATATTGATACCTTATAGCATGTCTTCTTTATTGCTTTTCCACGAAATAGTTTTAGCTCCAAGCATTATCAGTGATGTCCATTGTTTTTTTTCGCATGTCTATCGCTACTTCCTAATTCTTTTACAATTATTATTCACGACACTTTTCCCGTTTAATCTCTTGAGACCTTGACCCATTAACTGCTGAGGATGATAAAAGGAATAGTTACATATATTTAAATAAAAATAAAAGCCTCTCCCCTTTGTGAGTTACTAAATGCACGTTATCTGATGTGAATGGGAAGTCCATATTCACATACAGGACTGAAACAAGGAACTTAACCAAGAGACAGATGCGTAAATTGAGAACCATGCAACATGTACATGAAAGAATAATGATAAGCCTCACATGGAGAGACCACAAGACGGCACAGTACATCCAAGAAGAGACAAGAGTCAGGAACATCATAGAATTCGTTAAAAATCTCAAATGGCGATGGGCTGGCCATGTTGTAAGAATGGCAGACAACTGATGGATATCATGACTCACGACATGGATCCTCCGAGGTCACAAGCGCAACCAAGGCCGGCAAAATATTAAATGAAGAGACGAGCGAGACAAGTTCAGGAGTACTGGCTCCATGACACCCATGATAGAGAAGTGTGGCAAATCCTGGGGAAGGTGTATGTTCAACGACAGACATTAAAAGACTGATGAAGATGATGAATGACGAAGATTTCATTTTATTCAATTGGCCGTAGAAATGTGAATACGGCAATTTACGTCATATGCAGTTAATGGATAATCATGTTCTCCGAAATCAAAATATATTCTCCAACAATTGGACATAATTCATCTGAACAGTAGTGAAACTATTGATAAATTTTAATGCAAATCCGTCCCTCTTCTGATATATTCTTTTCATTTTTTTTCTGTTTTATTTAGCTGATTTTTTCCTATGAATCTGCTGTAATTTATCTTTTTTAGCTCTGGAATTTACTTCTTGTTGACATGATCTATTTTTGACGGTCAAACATATAAAGATTACATCCCATTGCATGAAAAGTGAGAATGGACACATTGACATTGGGTAAGACTTAATAAGATGACAAGAAATGATAAGCAGAGTTTCATTAGAATTACAAAAATGGTAGAGCCCCGAACCTTAAAATCTATTCTATATCTCCAATAAATATTTCTTACAAAGTGTCTTTGACACTGGACTCGATGAAAGGGGAAAGAAACTTGTTTATATAGCGAAGATGAAGACAAATTTCTCTGCGTTCAGAAGATGACATCATTTTTTGAATATGTAGATAAAGACTCTTTCTCACATACATAAATTATAGACATATATATATATATATATATATATATATATATATATATATATATATATACATATATATATATATATATATATATATATATATATATATATATATATATATATATATATATATATATATATATATATATATATATACATTATCTTTATAGACGTGATAGGATTCAGATGACTACAGACTTATTTTTTAAAAAATTATTACTATTTACATGTGTTTTATATTCATGTTTTCAACACAGCTCCCTTATTGCCTTATCAGATCATGGAATCATATTTTATCAGTGATGGAAGAAAGAGTCGCACCCAATTGTATGACCAAATATAAATGAAAAATTAATGTGCATAGGGTATTGACAACTATGGTAGCATCCTTCGAAAATACTCTTTCAATAACTCTAATATCATCGAATATTGAGTAACTGTTCATGTTGAAAATATCACTGGTAAAATTTACTCACAAAATACGACAATAATTTCAATGACTTTTTTAATTACGAATACAACAGCAGAGTAGATTCAAGCAATAGAAAAATAAATGAAACTGTTTCCCTACTAATTTTCTTAGTCTTTACAGCATTTTGACTAAGTATAAGTAGTTAAACGTTGTTATTACGTATCTACTTTTCAAAGGTGTCAACATTTTCTATTAAAACGATCAAAATCATTAACACAATTCCTTTTGTTTTGAAACAATAACACAGATGAAAAATATCTAAATCAATTGGTCTGTCTCAGTCAGTTTTAATCATACTTCTCCCTGAAATACATTATTGAATTCTGATTCTGTGTTATCTATTTCCCATTTAGAACTTGAAGTTCAATTTTTTGACCAAACAGGAACCCAAATCTCTTCGACTCAAAATAAATTCTAGGGGAAACAAAAAGTCAACAAATCACCTTTTCATAAAACTCCACTGAATTTTTTTTGAGAGCTGTTTGAGTGATCGTGTAGTCTGATAGATTAACGTAAAAACAAAGAGACACGCAGTATTACATAGACCTCTCCAACTTTGGTCGTCAGAAGTTGTTTTTTTATTTCTCTGGATTAAAAAAAAAAATTCTTTTGCTTTGTTGTTTTTAATACGAAACGTAACATTGAGATCAGATGATAACGTATTCGATTCTAAAAGAAGAAAAAACGAAAGGAAACAACGAATCACTTTTTCATGATTTACTTTTTATTTGTTCTTTTTTCTTCAAAGCAAATTAGTAAGACGGACAGACTCCATCTCTTTGCAACTACAGAACTGTCTGGTTGTGGAGAGAGACCGACGTAGACAAACAAATCGGCAATGAGCCAGAGAATTAGTCGACCAATGAATTATATGTGTGGTGGGTAGTTAGCAAGCCGTGTGGCCCTGTGACAGACAATCATTGGCACGCACTCATCGCCATTATTCAAGGCCTTTCAAATTGGCTAACTTCTTCAAGCAACTTATTTCTCTCCTTATCCTCTCCCTTTTCTTCTTCTTCTTTTTCGTTTTTTTCTCGTAATTCCCCTCCTCTACCAATCCTTATTCTTCTTCTCTCATATTCTTTCGTGACTCTTTTTCATCTTCTGTTTTGTTTTCCTTTTTTCGTTGCGACTTCTTATCCTTTCTACTTAGCCGTTCTATATTGTGTCCATTCTCTCTCCTCGGTTTCTTTCCTCATTCTTTTTTTCTCTCTTTTCATTTCTTTTTTTCCTCCGTTTCATATCTTCTTCTTCTTCTTCTTCTTCTTCTTCTTCTTCTTCTTCTTCTTCTTCTTCTTCTTCTTCTTCTTTTTCTCCTTTTTCTTTTCTCCTTCTTCTTCTCCTCCTCCTTCTTCTTTTTCTCCTTCTTCTTCTTCTTCTGCTTCTTCTTCCTCTGCTGCTTTTTCTTCTTCTTCTTCTTCTTCTTCTTCTTCTTCTATTGATCACTCTTCTTATATTTCCTGGTAATGAGACTAAATAATAGATGGTATTACTCTCACTATTCTCCTCAGGGCTCAGGCTCTTCGTGACTGTTGCCGACGGAAACATTCACACGATCCACTCCTTAATATAAAGTAATCAGAAAATGAATTGAGATGATGAAAGCTTAGACCGTATTCGTTCCTCATTAGCCCCTGCCGAAAAATTCACAGAAGTATATCTATATTTGGTCCGCCTGTCTGTACGTCCATCCTTTTCTCTATCTGATATCCGTCTTTTGATGTATCATGATATCTTAAAAACATTCTGATACATGTCAATGAACTCACGTTGAAAGGTGTGATGTGGACAAGGTTAGATTTGCAGGCATATTTTTTTATTGTAATATTTTTTCCTTTTTTTTTAGACCTTCATGTATTTGCTCTGGTCTAACCTCACGATATCTCCAATTCACGACGTTAGATGACAAACCCATCACCAACCACATTTTTTTCTTATGAAGGCAGGGTCAAAGCTCAATTTTCAACGACACCCATCTGAAAAACATTGAAAAGGGAACCAAACAAACAACACTACACAAAAAAGGTGCCTTAGCCTAATGTGGAAAATTCTAACCAGGCAGAATGATTACATGTTACCATGGAAAGAATAAGAATCCTATCAAAAGATGATGACTGATATAAATACCGAAGTGCTCATTAATGTATTGGGATCAATCGTAAAGAGATGGAAGATAAAGTCTGAAAAAACAAAACAAAAAAACAAACAAACTCAGAACTCTGAAAAACAGATTGGTAAGGAAAATATCAGAGACAATTTACAATTACAGGATTTTGATGAGAAGAACAAAAACGTGAACAGTATCGGTTGTAAAATAAACACATCCATCGCAGAGATTGATGATAGAAGGGCTCTAATCAGTGGATTGACGAACGAAAAAAAAAATTGACTAATGGCACAAGAATTTACAACCCAGAGATGACACAAGACTCATAAGCATAGGACACTAAAAAGTAGCAAAGAAAGGAAATTCACGGGAGAAAACAGTAACAAGAATTACTGTGAAGGGATTTCAAAACGGATATAAACTATCACAAACCAGAAAACAGATATTATAGTACGAACAATGTCGAGGTAAGAATCGTCAAAACCATAATAAACATAAAATGCTTATCGAAATGCAAACTAGACGGGTGTAAAAGAAAAAAAGACAAAATTGGGTAGCAACAGTTATACACTGGGAATTGAACAAAAAACTGTGAGTAGAATGGCATAACACAAACCGAAGTCCTGTGAAACAGAAGCCACAATTTACTCACAAAACAACCCAAGCGAGAGAACCAGACTTGGTGGTGGTAGACAAGGGGAATGTGGGTCCGTCAATATTAGACACGGATGCACCTGCTGATCACAGAATAAATACAGAAGCGAGTGGAAAGCTAAGGATATACTAAGGCTTGGCAAAGAAACAGAAAAAGGAGTTAGATATGAAAGTCAGGGTAGTACAAATTATGGGTGCAATCAAAACCGTACCAAAGACCCTGAAAACGAGATTAGAGGAGCTGAGGATAATAAAAAAAGGTTCAGACTATTCTGACAACAACCCTATCGGGAGTGCTGGAAATGATCTGCGACTACAAGTTGTCAGCAATGATGGATACATAGCTGAGGCGATGCAGACCAAAGAGCTGCTATTATAACTAAAGGCTATAAGGAAATGGGCCAGGATATTTAATGTAACTTACCTTTAAGCGACAGCCATCAGGGAACTGGTGAGAAACTTCGAACAACAACATTGCAATGGACCGTGTGAGAGTTGTGCGGAATTTTGTGGACCTGAGGAGACTTGTTATTCAGTCTGCAATAACCACCAGGCAACCGGTGTTAAAATGCGAATAATTATAAACCAAGGCGTTATTGTGGACTATGGGAGTATGGAGAAGAGGGCTGGAGACTTGTGGAGGCTTGCTGTCACTCAACCCCCAGCGGTAACCATCAGGCAACTGGTGTGACGTCGCTGTTGATGATAATAATAATAATAATAATAATAATAATAATAATAATAATAATAATAATAATAATAATAATAATAATAATAATAATAATAATAATAATAATAAAATTACCACTAATAATGATAATATTAATAATAAAGACAGCCAGATGCTAATAAGATATAATTGTATTTCACCTCGAGTACAGAGATGGAAGTAAGCTGATCTGATGCTACTGAAATTTTAATTTGGTTGAGGGCTGAGGCATTGGCTTCATTTGACTTGTGAAGCTATAAATTTGATAGAAGTTTTGATGCACCTCTGGTGGGGGTCAAAAGTTGCAAGGTAATAGACCCTCTCTTACCATGCATTGTATCGTAACGGCGTTTGGAATTTGCTACTTTCAGTCTTACAATCTCGATCAAATAGATTGGCAACCCTGGATTATTGTCACTGGCATCATCATGTTGAATGGTTATACTCAGCAATGGCCAGGGTGCAATTCAATTCAAGCAGCCCCTAAAGTGAATTCAAAGAATAGAAAATTAGCTTCGTATAATCAAGTAGCAGAAATAGATAACATTTCGTAACTTTTTTTTACCATTATGTCTCTTAATATTTGTTGAATTGATGTACTGGATGTAAATTGTCACAATGACCCATCGACCAAATCCACTTTATCGCTTTTCCTTGAGGCCATGAGTTTGTTAAAACGGCTTGACCGTCGTTACCATCAAGTCATTGCACTTTCTAACAATGAGAAAAGACTGGCGTCTGAAAAAAAAAACAAAAAAACATCCTAACATTGACTATCTCAATTGAGCAAATCTAATTAAAGAGAAAGAAAATAGATATCACATGCCAATTGCTGTGGCGTCCAACCCTGTGAAAATCCCTAAGGTCATTTCGTTTCATACAACAGATCATATGCTCTGTCTCACAGCACGTATACCAAAAGCATCTCCTTCTTCTTAAGGCAACTTACCAACTGTGAAATCAACAACGAATCTATATGGAATCTTCAAATGGAAAGGATATCAAGTGAAAAACCGCTTATGTTACGACATCTATATTTGAGTCAGAAAAATCCGATGGAAATACAATATAACCAATGCATTCCCCCGATAGTCTACTAAGAAGCAGGAACATGGAACCTAACAAAAAGATTGGAATCCATATAATGTGTACACAAAAGACCAATATAACATGCAGATATCACAAAAAAGAACAGTTTGTCATAGAGTAAACAGAATTATCATCGGGACGGAAAAACTTATATGGGAATTAGCTGGTCATGTAGCAAGACTGTTAGACAATCAGAGGAGATTATGACCCGCAAGGAGGATTTTGTGGTACTGTCGCCAAAAAAATATGAGTGGTGTGTCAAACTAGACAGGAAGAGAAAATATTGTCTTTTTCGGTGCCCATGACAGAGAAGTAAATCAAAGGAAAGGGACAATGATGGATTCTGGAAGGATGATGATGATGATTTGGTGCTTATCAATTGATAACTTCTGTGCAAAATGAAAGTAACGAATTTTTTTTTAGATAATTAAGTGAAACCATTAAATCAGTGAACCTTTTGGCGCATCTTTCATTTCTGTTGAACAGAAAAATTGTCAAACAAGACGGACTGTCGATGAAAAAGAACGATATTCGTTATAGAATGGATGGGAAAAAAATTACTAAGAAGCACTCAAAGGGTACATTCCTCACCTAAACCTACTGTCACAACAAGGGGAAGTGAGATGATTTCAAGTCGATCTGCCCTTAAATTCAACCATGTTATTTGTAACCAATCTCCTAAAACACCAGAAAAATCCCTCATTCATTGTAATGTATCATGTTGACGGACAGATTGAAAGTGTCATATACTTCTCTCACATAGTTTGCAGTAGTTAACAACATTGTGAGATAATCATGTATTATATGAGGAAGTATAATATACCCCGGATACAGTAACTAAAATCTAATCAATCCAATGCCAGATATTGGTATTAAAAGGAATATTGGGGAAATGTAAGTATAGTAGAGTGGCTATGGAAATCTATTAGTTCTTGGAGAACAGAGAGCATGTTTTCCTCCATCATCTCCACAATGTTGATATGCAGTTTTTCATGAGTATATTTTTTGTACAGCATTTGTTTGACTTGACTGAAAACATTTTCATAGCCGTTCATGGGCTTGGTTTTCAATACTCTGGCCAGATGAACATTGGTAGTGCAACCTTTCATCGAACGATGTATTATTAAAAATGTAAGATATACACATGCCCATACATATATATATATACCATCGATAACGATACATAGACACATACACTTCATCACACAAATATCCTAGGCGTACAAACAAATACAGACTACATACTCATATGCGTTCCCTATAGACACACCAGCGTGTCCTTTTATGTGCGTACGTATACATTTACTGACACCAAATACATACATATTCACTAACGTGTATGCAGGTGTGTATGTGCATGTGTTTGTGATGCATATGCATGTGTTCATGTTGCTCCTCCGATAAAATGAAATTTTATTGAAATACGACGATGATCTAATTTTCGATAGAATTTCAAAACATGCAAGTGTTATGAAAATAATTTTTTATATAATTCAATGGTTCCTTCTTTGTAAACATTTTTAAAGAAGCATCTCCTTTTGTGAACATATAACCCACTCAACAATGATATAATTCTAAGAAGACCTCAGTCATTTTTCTAACGAATGGCTAAGGATATCACATAATGAATATAATTCTCATGCAGGTTTTGAATATTTTTGTCTCATCGTGTATTATTTCTTCATCAAATGTCGGAGAAGTGTTTATTCAAGAACGTTTGTAAAGCACTGGATGTGGTGATATAACATCTTCTGATAAACGTTTATGGCTTGATCCATTTTAAGTTGAAACCCCGTTGTTTGAGGCATCAGTAAGTAAAGTTCGTGACAAAACAAATGCAAATATTCCATGGACTCCATAGAAAATGACAAGGCCACCTGAAGCATAACTACCTACAATAATGTGTGTATACTTCACCCCGGCAAAACATTACTTGTGAATTCTTTCCATAAAATGTGTTCAACTTGTCAATCAATAGATTCCACTGAATTTACCGTTTGATACGTGGAATGTCTGGAAAATGAACCCTAGAGCAAGATACAAACTTTGTGTCATATGGATAAGAACATACGAGGTTGTTGTTAGCTATAAGTAAATAAAAGGCCTGGTTAATCATTCAATACGAATTATCGCATGAAAAACAATTTTTGAAACATCGCAGGTAGGGATGATCAATTTAAAGAATAGGAAATATGGAGTCATTTCTCCCGCCTCCTGAAATATCGTCGAAAAAGTTAAAATTCTTGGAAAAATTTGAAATATTGCTAGACACAAATTTAGCCACCAATTCAGGATAATTTTGCATTGTTAGCGGCTGTATCCCCATTGAAGCTTTTTTAGAGTATCAAATAGTAATAATCAATAAATGCTTACATAGCCATTCTGTTCCATTTGAACAGCCTTACGAGTGGTATGTACGTATGAATAGATAGATACCCCACAAGTATGACTACAAAACAGAAGGGACCCATGATGATTGTGATGACATTAGGGGTTGTTTGCTTCTGTAGTATTGCATTTATTATTAAGAGCCTCTTTTCAAAGTGACTTTGGTGTACTTACGCTATCATGATTCTCATGCAGGTTATTGTAAGGATATTTCAATATCTTGACATGATTTTGAATCGTGTTATTTAGACCCAATGTAGAATTGTAGTAACCCGAAATAGAAGTGGTTTTCTGCCAGAAAAAATGTGATTACTTTCAATACTCGTAATCTTTCAATATGAATGAGAATGACTCTTTACATGGATCTCAATTTCCAAGAGTCACAATACCCCCAAATAGTCGATAGTAAAAAAAAGTTCATGAACTTGGTATCACTGAGGTAAAATGAGTATTTAATGATGAGCATAATTTTCTCAAGGTTGTCATTATCATCACCAGCCTGATTTGAATATATGTATATATGTTTGCATCTGCGTGTATATATCTACATACGTGAATGCTGGAAATCACAAAATAGTGATATCCGATCATAAAGCCTTGACTCATTGTATCTATATGCACTTGTGTTTGTCATAGTGAGGATGTGCTTATTATGGGGACATATTGGTTATCCAAATGAGACAAAATGAGAGAAACCTTCAGTGAAGAGTGCATATTCCTTATAAAAATTTCCATTGCTGTTACAACCATAAGTCCCAAACACTCAAACTCCATGCAATTAGTTTATCCGTCATCTCTCAGTTTTTTCCTTTGTATGATTGACTCATTTGTATTCAGGAATCTTTTTCCTCTTGATGGAGATTGGATAGGTACAGCCAGCATAGTCACCAACTTCGGATATCTGCAAAAAGGAAGTAGTGTCTCGAACCAATAAATATATATATGTAGAAATATATCGGACAGTTAAAATTTTCACCTTCAAAAGTTCAACTGCACACAACAACAATAATTCTAAGAAACTCCTATGAAGGGTGACAGACCCAAATGGTTATCTCTGCGTCATTTGTGCAGTTTTTGTCAATTCAAGTATGTAAAGAATTAAATGGTTTGGTTTGTGATGAGCACGTTCCACTTTACTTTAAAATACACATTTGCAGAAACATCGACTATTTGATGCCAAGGAGCAAAAAAATGGACTTCCATTGTATAATGTTCTAAAAGACGATGTAGGGAGGATGAAAATGATAATGATTAATGAAATGATGGAGACGTTTATCAGATCGTGATCGATTGCTTCATCCAGAAGTATTAAACGTAAACCACCAATTATGGACAGAAGAAATGATACTGATAAGATGGAGTCGAAGGGAACGAATGATGATTTCACTGATAATGTTTCAAGAAAATATTGTAGTAAAAATGGCATTTTTATTAAGTTAGCATAGGAATTAATGCAGTGTTATTCAAAATATACATATACACGCACGCACACACACACACACACACACACACATATATATATATCTATATTCATACATACATATATATATCACAGTAGATATGTGAAGAAAGTTTCAGAGAAAATAATAAAGAAAGTTACTGTTTTTTTACAACACTATTCTTACGTTAAGTTTCTCACAAGGATTGGCTTTCAATTCTGTTGTATGAGTTTTTAATACAAAACGGAATTCAACGTCGATTTAAATGTTTTCTGGCAAAAAAAAACAATCTTTATCCATAAAAAAGAGAAAAATATAACAGATCGTTTCTCACGGGATTGGCTTTCAAAAAAAAAACTTAGAATTTAATGTTTAAAAAGATAAAGAAGACTTTTAGAGAAGAAATATCTCTATTGATAGTTTTGTGTCTACCAAATTCGTTGAGATGAGGCATCGTTTGGATGCATCGTGCTGTATGTATCATACTAATGCTATAATAGACTTTCATTTTATTTTCTTAATTCACTTTTGCTGAGACAGGACACAGTGGGGCCCAAATCGTTGAACAAGGTCAAAAAAACCTCCAGAGTGAGCTCGGGAGACACTTGAATTAAAATAGATATTCTTTAAACTCTATTCACATCTATATTTATGCAACATTTTATTATTCATGTGTAATTTTTTCCCTTAAACTGGACGATTTATTAATGACTGAGAATTTATCTGAATAGGAATGTATTAAAAAAATATCCGATCAACAAATACAAAACAGCACTGGTTCAACCAATGATTCTTGAAAACATCTTTGTTGGCCTGGGGTCTGAGGCTGAAACCAAATGCTGAACTGGAGAATCAAATCTTTGTTTGCTCAACCAAATAGCCTTGTTCAGTGGAATTTCACCCCGAATATCTTTCTCGAACAAATCTGAATTACAACTTAGAACAAGAGACTCAATACCCAGGCCAATATTTATATAGAATAGTAAGATTGAATGCAGGGTATATCGAGAAAAATAATTAAAAAAAACCTCTGTGATCGAATATCTGCATGAATATTTATATATGTTCTAGATCCATGTATTAGGTAAGAATCTAAACTGCTGACTGTAAGCCTATGAGAATTCAAGTTAATTTTCTAATATCAGACGTAACGAACTCTGAACTTATGTTTACAATCATTTTTAACTCATGCTTTGACACTTTCTTGAATCCATGTATTCAATAAGGATGCAATCGTTTGAATGAGCTGTTATGCGTGAACTTGCAAATATGCATTTTATTTAACCTAACGTGTTGTGCAACTCTCCTGACAAAAATAATCATAATATCTGTTATCGTCCGGCTTTAAACATATAACTTCCACCGGATGCACTAATCTATTTGTAGTTCACGTTGAATAGTTTATATTTTCTTAACCTGTCCAATTTGTAACGCCATGTCACATTCTACAGGCATCGCTTCCGCATTTGATCTCTAAGGATCCATGTTCCGAGTTGTGATTCGCAACGTTAAGTGCCTATAGACATTTGCGTTTCCCTATGGTTTCTATGATGTCTTGGATTCTGATTTTTCTCCTGATATACAGTGCAGTGTTTGCTTCCCTATGTGACGTTGAGCATTATTCTCACATGTGCATGCTGCATGTCTCTCAGTTTGTGGCCCATTTCTCAGTTAGGTTCTATGTCTCATCTGCATAGATGACGATCGGGAGGGAGCGTTGGCTGTATACTCTTCTACTTATGACATGTAGGATTTTCTTGTACTTGAATGTTGAACTTGCTCTCCAAAAAACTGCCATCCATGATTTTAACTTAATTTCTCCTTATTATGAAGTTTCCATGGAGATTTTTATCCTTGGTAGATATAATGGTCAACATTCTCCAGCTTCGGGTTTTCGATTGTGATCGTTGTGCGTTCATATCCAACATGTTTATTGTACATGTCCTCTGTATTGCTGAAGTCTACATATGGGTTAACTGTAGACTGTATTGTTTTGTGTATAACTCTCCTTAACAATGTCTGAAAATGATAATCCCCCTCCCTTCCAACCTTAATCTTAATTCTTTTAAATTCTCATTTACCCTATCAATTCCAATCGTATTTGTCATTTTTATAGTATTGGTAACAGCCAATGACCGAATCTGTTGGCGTACACTAATTATAACTGTCAACAAACTCGGCCAATGAAAACCCTTGAAACTATCCCGTGTCGCTCACAGCTCGGCCAGTCACATTTTTCCAGAAATTGAGGAGATGAAATGGGCCCTGAGCTTCTCTGAACTTGATTGTTATGCATAGACGTTGCAACTTGACATTGGTTGATTTTAGGAGATCCTTTTTAATTAATGGGATCAAGTTTTAACTCCCATCTAAACTGACAAAAACAATAATTCACATTTCCAATCATTCCTCCATTTTTTTCGGTTATGAACTGTCTTGCAAAACTGTCCCCAGCATATCTTCTTCATCTTTTAGTGGGTCTGCCGAGCAGATTATCTAACTATCCCTGTCGCACTTACAAGTCACACCAATTGATTTGGAGATCTGAATACTCCTTATTATGTCAACCATGAAGTTTTTTTCCACCAAGCCTACTAGTTTTTTGAGTAAGATTCAGATCATGACCCAAGTTTATACCAAATGTGTCATTTACTTTGTACCAAAGGAGTTCAATGTTGCTCATTGGGAAATTCAGATATTTAATTGATCACCACCCGAAAGAAGCAGAAGTATCTCATTCATGGATCACTTTTTTTCCATATTCTAATTGATCACGCCTAACAGAGCATTCTCCTAAGTTGGTCAAGTGAAAGTATTCTATTGAATGACTGACTACACCTTGAGTCTCCAGTCAGGCTTTATCAATCTCAGCCAATTTGAAAGTTTGTTCATTGAGTTCTATCTATTAAACGATGTATTCGACTGGGGAAATGAAGCAACGACATCTAAGTCAATTTGAAGCCCAATACATTGCACAATCAGTCCAGACAAAAGCAATTATATTGTATCAGCTCCTTGGACACGTGCCGTAACCTGCAAATTTGATCTTTTATGGTCGCCCTGCAGTTGTTACATTGATCTCAACTGACCTGAACATGGTTAAAAATTAGTTGGCAAGGACTGTTTGCAAACAGAGGTTAATTCAGACTGAGTGGCTGATAAAACTAAACTTGATTTAATATGGAACTGAACATGGGCAAACAGTCGGATTAGAACTTACAACAAGAGGAACTGCCCGAGTTACATTAATACGATATTCCCAAGAGATGCTGTACCGTCATGAGAGTATTGACCTTCCAACTGATACCAAAATTTGGGATTACAGCTTTCGTAAAAGATTTGAATATAGATGCATACTCTCTTATGCTGAAAAAGCAGCATGACACTTTTTTCTCGTCTCATTTAGTTATTTGGCTATCCTACTCAAAGTTTCGAATTTATTAAGAAAGTTATTCAAGGCATTTTGCTTCCATTTCTTTTTGTTTCGGTGAATCAATTTTCTGGTACAATGTAATCAGTGTTTTTTCATTATTGCTATTTCCATAAAAATTTCAGTGCAACTTCATAATTCCATTCCGACTCATTAATTGATTAGCCCGTCTGTCAAACACTCAGAATGTTCCACGTTCGATTCTTGGTAAAAGAAAATTTGCAAAAAATTCACTGTAATGATTCCAGCAATATTGGCATAATATGAAAAAAAACGGAACTTGGTTCAACTGAACATAGTTCTTCAAGTATTGAACATCATTATGATGTATTCATATTGAATCCATTTCTGTCGGATCGAATGAAATTGTCAATAGCCGATAGTTTTTCCACATTTTTACAAAGAAGCTGAAGCATTGTCTATTCTGATTGAGCTCGACCCAGAAGCATTCAGGTTGTGACAATATCATTCTATAACAATTAGATATGAACTTAGAAATTGTCAAAAGACTTTTTCTTGTATAACTGTCCAAAGTTTGATTCACACAGTTGTAACTTCAGAAATTTTTGGCTGCTAATTCGAGCATAAGGACTTAATATATAAAAGTTCTGGTTTGAATTTCTTTTATAATTTAGGACTCCAACTCGAACTCACACGACATGAAATGGAAACTATTAATTATTCGTCTCAGTCTTTTCCTCGTGTAGAGGGTCAGTTTCTAGCAAGGAGATGTGGGAGAAGATAAGTAGTTGAGTTAAGTGAACATTTCAATCGTAAAACCAATGGAAATGCTGGAAAATGAGTCTGGCTCCTGTCGGTTGAGATCGATTGATCATTTCTAATGTGAGACTTTTATGTCAATTATGGTTACTTAACTGTCTGTGATTGTGTTGAAAATGGCTTTGCTTTACGTGAGAGGCATATGCAAACACGCCTCTTTCAAACACGTTTCTTTCTTTCCTTTTATCCCATTCTCTGGAGGGGGGAGGTCTGGGTGGCCAAGTAGTTCCCAGCATGGGGATTGGGCGGCAAACACAGTGTATATTGACTTTGCACTATTGCTCTAGAGAAATGCACTGGTTTATCTCTCCTCCAAGCCATTGGTGAAATAGCATAGAATGAAGTGTTATCTATCTATCTCCCTTCCTTTCCCCTCCTTTCTCTCTTTATACGTATATATATATTTTTTCCATACCCGAGTCGTGTAAGAATACTTTTGTTACTTTATATGCCTTTGGGATTCGAGCAAACACTTGAAAACACACTGTGTAACTCATAAACAGACCCAAAGTAAACATAAACATATATTTTCCACACATGTTACTGCAGCAATATATAAGAAAAGTTGAACGAGGTTAGAGTGACGAATTATTGATCTTGGTCGCTTACGAAAAGTTTTGCAAATATTTTCTGACGAAGAGAATCTATTTCCCCTGTCAAAGGTGTAGGTCAAACATTTTACATTCAGACTGAAATGCGTCTCTTTATGGTTTCGATGGAATCTATCAAAGTCACTTGTTGTCCCCAGACTCAAAGAGAGAACGTTAATGTGTTTTATCCCTGGTCCTATCAGTTTCGACACTTTTTCATTTCCCTGCCATGAAATGTATAAAAAAAAGCAGGCCTGTTTAGTCACAATTGAAACAGCCATGTGACCAACGTTTTTTTTTTGCTGCGTGTCGTGTTAAGGTTGGTAATTACAAAAATGGGAAAATTGAGATCGTCGGACGAATTACTTTTTTTGCCTGGTCTTTGCCCATAAGACACATTCATACACAACCATCCAACCAGGTTGAAACAAGAAAAAAAAAAAAAATGGAGAAACTCGTGTTGACCGTTTCGGTGGATAGTTTGTAATAAAAAGAAATGCAGTTCATGTGGTATAAAAGTAGTGTATAAGAGATGATTTTATTAACAACTTCTCAAATCGACAAAGCTTATGTAAAAAAAGATGTTATTATATTCAATTTGGAAGATGATTTACCATCTATCCAAAACTGAACAGGATTCTATTGATGTTTCACACATTATTGTCATTCGAAATCAACAAACGATGTTTTTATTGAAAAAAAAAGCATAGAAAATATATTTACGCAATGTCTCGCACAAAATAAGCCCAGATGCACCTTCCAGGTCACACCTTCAGTCAAAATCCCTCGGTAAATAAGGAAATTTCATTCCTGGAGAATCTTTTAGTCACTGAAATCGATTCATGTCAGCATTTTCACCTGTGATCATTCAAGCATAAGCCTGGTCAGGAATATTTCTCTTTGGGGTTGGTTTTCGCGCATGCTGTTGAAAGCCAAAGAGTAAGCAGTTCTAAACAGAGTTTAGAAGGCAAAAATCAGGAGACCAACTGGGATCATTGACATTGAGGTCAGGGAATCATCTCAAGAGGCAAACTTGAAGGAATGAACTGGGAGGCCAACGAATAGATGGAGATCATTAGAGGGTGACCACAATGGACCTTGCCAGGATCTGAACCCATTTGAATAGAGTATTTTCGACCCAATACACCACGTGGTGTTAGCAAGAATGAAGTAAGCTGGCATTTTCAAGTAAATTCTGAGCTGGAATATTATAAAAAATGATCAATGAAAAGAGGTATACATTACTGATATATTTTGTGCGTGACTGGTTCTTTTCGTTGATCTGCTGTGCTGACTTTAAGATGTTCAATATTAGAACAAAAATATTTCTAATATGAATACTTATTTGTGTATTTATATTTGCTTTAGTATTTTCACTCAAAATTCGGATCAAGCACTCTGAATTTTGTCATTTGTTTCATTCTTTTTTCTGTCGGTTAAAAAATCTGTTGATCTTCTAATGCATAGTGTGACTTCATTCAAATGAATATTACACTGAATGCAAACAAGAAGAGGGATTTGAAAACAAAATATAATCAGTTGTTAAAAATATCACTGGAAGCTACCAGGAGTGATTTTTTTAATATAATTTCGGGAGAGCTGTCGAATGTTAGCATCTGTGTGAATAGAAGATTTGAAGGAAAGTAGATAGCCAGCATCAAAGTAGGAAGATTCATTAGGCTGATAAATGTGCAGTGATATTTATCTCTTTGGAGGTGAAGGATGAGATGACAGCTGAAAAATCATTGCTGACGCACGACATTTCACAGGTATTTTTTTCTACATTACTTTCACACGTGCACCGTGACACGTATACCCATTTGAAATCAGATCGATGCAATGCTTCCTGATATATATATATACATATATATATATATATATATATATATATATATATATGTATATATATATATATATATATATGTGTATGTAGTGTGTGTGTGTGTGTGTGTGTATATAAATGTATATATATATATACAAACATATATGTGTGTTTGTGTGAGCATAATCATCTAGCTACTAGTTTTGGGAATATGAAACGAAAAAATAAATCCGAAATGGAAAAAAGTCGAATCCTTGAAATTTGTTTTGAGTGCTCGGAATCTAAAACTCAATTTTAGTGTATGTGTTCACATAGCCTTTAATGTCATCGTTTGTGCAGAACATCTCTAATGTACAACAACTGAAGAGACTACTTTTTATATGAAATTTCTTCAGTTTATATCGGTGTTTGACCAGTTCATACCAGTTTCTCCTGATAAAAAAGTAATATAGAAACTATATCCTCATATGAGCAGGTTCAATGATGAATAATAAAACCAGGAGAATTCTGTATGTTCAGGAAAGTGAGCTGATGATTTGTTTGGATTTTGGCTGTGCTGATTATATTTTTCCTACATAGAGAATACCACGTATTTTGGTATATATATATATATATATGATTTTCAGGTGTTCTGAATGGTTCGTCTCCTCGGAGAGAAAAATCAATCATCCAGCTAGTATCCCCAAATTGAGGAATGGCATTTGTATATATAAAAGTCACGATATGATATGGACTGGTAATGATTGTCCAAACATCCTTATGTATGATAAAAAAAAATCAATTGAGATAGTCTCAGGTGCCCAATGGTGACAGGAATTGACTGGAAGGTGGCTGTATATCATCAGTGGCAGAGTGTAGAAGCTGTTTGTTGTGCATGCCGAGGCTTTGCACCAGCTAGATGACGTGACTAAAGATAACTTACAGAGGATTGTATTGCTAATTGCAAAACGCTTAAGGATTTGTCCTAGGACTTCAAGAAAAAAGAATCACCTTGAGGCAGTACCGTCGAATTGCACTGAAATCGATGGGTCAGGCCTGTCCTAACAATACTTGCTGCAGAGACTGGAACGCACACACACACACACACACACACTCACACACACACATGTAGATAGGAGAGGGAATCGGAATAACCCCTGAAATTATAGAAATATCTCGCTGGGTTTAGATTTGGGCCACTATCCGTTATTTGTTTTTTTGATTTCAACAATATATTTATAATCATCACCCGAGGCTCGTCGCACCCGTTTGTTACAAAAGCTCATAAAAAGATTTGATTCCAATCTTAACATTTCAAATGAAGTGAGAGTCATATTCGGTAGAGTGAATATCTCAATTATATATTTTCCTTTGATGTGGCCCAAACTTTTCATGCTTACTCTTTTACCAACCCATGTATTCTTCTTTTTTTATGTTCAAAGCTGTGTTTTGAGTGTTTTCTTGAACGGAATATGAAACGACGCAAGGATAATATATAGGGACTTCAAAAGAGACTTGGACTCACCTTCCTCTACCCGGAAGCCCGTCTATCACAGACGTCACTTATAACACTTTTGGCCTCCACCTTCACTGTTTTGTTTTTTTTTATTGGAGGAAGTTTCCTGCATTTGAACCTAGTCTGCCAATAATTTTCTTTTTCACTGTGGTTTTCTTTTGCACCTCGCCAAACATTGAACAAGTGATTGTTCATAAGATCTCATAAAGCTTCATTTTTGACTTTTGTTCAGTGCAGGTGAATACTTGGCTTTTTTTCTCCGACCTGTCATTGTTTATCAAGGTGAAAATAAAGCAAAATGCTACTTTCCAAAATGGTGCCCTCTATTGGCACTATTCACCGATTCACCAAGTGAACTTTCAATGATTACATCGCATTGAAATACAGGATCCTTATCGCATATGTTGATGAGACACTTTTGTATAAGGTGACTCAGTCATTAAAAAGACGCCATTGATTGAAATTTTCTCTTAGCAACGGTTACATTTACAATTGATGAGCCTGTCCATTTTTCACTTCACTCAATTTTCAAATTTTCTGATGACCTTATTTGTCGATCCAGTAAACACAACATAATCAACCAAGTGTTTTGGAATGAAATAAATAGTAAAAAGGTTTTCTTTGATCTTGAATCTTTTATATGAATCTAACTGTTTGAGAAAATGAGGGCAATAGGATCTTTCTCAACTTTGCCCTTGGATACCGACACAACCTGATTAATCGAGCCGGTCGTGGCCGATACGAATCTTTTTTCTCACGATAAACATAACATTCGTTTGAACAATCCCCCAAAATACCGGCCTTTTTCTGATCAGGATACCCCTTCAGTATTCAGACCTCAGTATGTATATTTTCGTCTCTGCTCCATGGTCTGCAGGCACAGCCACATCTATTATTCGGCAGGTTTTCCTCTCCTTGTTTGCGATTACCAAGTCCGGTCTTTTCGCCTGGATGATGTGGTCTGTTTGGATGACAAAGTCCAAAAGTAATTCGTTGTTTCCACTCTCCAGGGCTGACTCTGGTTCGTGCTGGTACCATTTTCCCGTACAGTTAGATCCCATTCGTTTACTCAGTTCCTAGTGTATCATCGTCGCTACTCGATCATGTCTCTATATACCCCACTTTTGGTTCTAGTCGATTACAAATTATGCTGTATCATCTCTTTAATCACAACGGTGGCACTTCTTCTTCTTCTCCTTCTTCTTCTCCTTCTCCTTCTTCTTCTCCTTCTTCTTCTCCTTCTTCTCTTTCTTCTTCTTCTTCCTCTTTTTCTTCTTCTTCATTTTCTTCTTTTTCTCCTTCTTTTTCTCCTCCTCCTTCTTCTTCTTCTTCTTCTTCTTCTGCTGCTTTTTTTTCTTCTTTTTTTTCTTCTTTTTCTTTTTCTCCTTCTTCTTCTTCTTCTTCTTCATCATCTTCTTCTTATTATTTTTTGCAGTTATAGTCAGAGTATTATTACCAACTACATTGAACTCATTTGCATTTTTTCTATTTATTTGTTTATTCCTGCTCAGATTGGTTAAATTGATCATTGTTGACCGTTGATGTAAGTGAGTAGCAAAAATTCTGGTTACGTTAAACTTGATTTATTCAGTCCTGAATTAATTTCACCTCTCAAGGGGTTCAATATTCAGGAAATATTGAACTTTAGCCGAAACATGTTTCGTAACATAATGGTTTTGATATTTAGTTAGTCAAATGCAATTGTAGGATTACTTCGTTATCGTCATCATTTTCTAACGGCTAGGGAAAAACTAGTTATTAATAGAATGATAACGTCTGAACAGATATTTGTGATTATCTGGAAGGTCTGTGGAAACATTTTGGCACGTTCCTAGACAAAACGTGTTCTGCAACTAAAGATGATGAATAATATGTGTTAATAGCGTGTGGGAAATGAATGAGTTTTGTAGTTCTGTAAGGAAGCAGACATGAAAGAGTCTAGACATCGATAAACCACCGGAAGGTATGAATGATTCTATGATTTTGCAGCATCCATTGATGAGATGGCATGATGCTTTTTAGGGGATCTGACAAATGTGATCACGAAAATTCAATTTACTTTATTAGATATTCATTACAAGTTAAAAATAAAAACCAAAAGAAACAAAACAAACTATGTTTCATAACTGAGTGATATCTACCAAACGTCAAAGTCTAGCAAGATAAGCATAAGTTCTTTGCCTTGCATCAACAAGGAACCAGCTTCAGCACCAAAAGAGCTGATTTGGAGAAGTTTCATATCCGTATACCAGTCCTTCAGTTGGTCAGTCAATGAAGACTCTCCGTGTATGAATGCTATAACCTCCCCTGCTGAGACCTGACATCAGTCTTAAAACATGCTCCACAACACGAGATGATAGTTACAGTTTAATCTTATACAACAGGCAACCCTCTGATGTGCTGATCCAATTTTCCTGGTTGTCTACTTTGGTGTAACACACTGGACCACCGAATAAATTTTCATCGGCATAACAGTTTTGAAATAGACATACTGGAGTAATCAAGCTATCTTTAGTCTAACTCCAAGCACAGTAATATTTGAAAAAGGCCTACTTCACCTTTATCAATCTGAGTTGCTGACTAAATTAGGCGATGCCATATTCAGCCAAAAAACCGTAGGCAGAAGTTAATAATTTATTTTCTCCTTCATCATGAATACAACAGTAACACGGTATAAATGCACTCTTGATTGTGTCTCTCAACTTATCTAGTAAACCCCAAGAGGGTTTCTATTCACGTATACATTTGAATGATGCCAAGTGACACAGGGTTGTGCAACCAGTTTTGGATATTTCAAATTCTGCTTGATACATTCATGGCAGGCTTTCTCCTTTTAAATTTCTCTTACTTGTCTTCAATATAATCATATTAATATATAAGAAATTGGTTAAAACTGTCCGTATATCTGATGAAAGTTTGGTTATCCCTCCTTGTAGCCCAATCTAAAAACCCTTTCACCAGATCAAGAAACAAATCTTTTCGTGGATTTCAAGTCTTTTCTAGCCTGAACGACTCAAATTACCGTTCTTTTAAGATTAAAGTTTAGTTTCGGGATTTGCGGTCTTTTTGATATATCTCATACGGTGACTATCCTACACAGCATTACACTATTTTATAATGAAATAAGAACATATGATTTTATCACAGAATTAAATGTCAGCAAATGTGTGACCATACATACATAATGAATGAGCAAATAGATTATCCACGTCCCATCAACAGATTTTATTTCGCAAAATATCTCATCATTTAGTTAAGTCAGCAATTCCCACATCTCGTTAGATATTGTCAAATGCTGTCAAATTTATGCAAATAACCTTAAAAGTTTTAAACAGTCAGTTCTCATTTTTTTTTTTTTTTTTGCTGGATGAAACCTCTGTATGAATCTGACTTAAGCAATGAAATAGCAGGTTCGATGACCATCAAGAGACTTGTTTAGCAATGGATAAGGATATTGAAAACATAATACATACCTGAAGGGAACTGCTTAAAAGGTATTTGAAAACAGCCTAATCTAACACCGAGCTCATTCCCCGTTTTGTTGCTACATCTTCCAACTTGAATCTAGGGACACTTCAAATCAATTACAAAAATAACTTCAAAATGTAACTAATTTGCTATAAAAAAATTGCACCTCTGTCCACTGAAGTCATCGAAAAAGGGGAAATTGAAATGATATTGAAAGATAGTTCGTAACCTAGTTTCATAGATAGCTGTGTAATTTTCTTACGGACCCACCCCTCTCATACACACATCGACACGCACATACCAATACTAAGATGATAACATACAAATATATCTACGCACTTCACCTATTTTTAGCAAAATCAATGGTGATTATCGCCTTAACGGTGTGTTTTTGGCCTCCTTTATGGCCACTGCCATCTGCCTTATCTTATGATTTTCTTTCGACTCTGGTCTTTATCATTCGATCTTTTATGGTGTTTTGTTTACAATAAAAAACCTATACTGGAATGAACACATGTTTTGTGACCCTATAAAATTGTGTGAATACGACACATATTTTGGAATAGAATAAAAAGAGAGCGATTTTTTTAACAAATGAGTTGATAAGGGGACAGTATTGAAGCATCCCAAACAACACTCTCTGAAGATGAGGTTATCTTTTCTTTTTACAATAGTAAGTTAGTTTGCCTGAGGAGCCAAGTGCACGCTTAGTTATTAGAACAACTTAATTTTCAGGTGCAGCTCGTATAACATGAATATGATTTTCTTAAAACTGCTCTTTGAGCATGACAACCTTTAAAAAGAGTTATTTCGAAATAATATTAGTGACTTCTTTCTCCATAGTTGTCATTTGTAAGAAAATATTTTCTGTGGCACTCAAAGTCGAAGTTGATTTGCAGAATCAGGCTTTGGAGTTTGATGTATGTGGCTGTTTATCTTCCATCTGTTGACTATTGGGAATGTTTTCGGCTATTCTATTTATATAAATAAATTGGTTCTGTTTGTCTATCCCCACCTTACACATCAATTAAACATTTGTTAAAATATGCATCTGTAATGTTGACCCTTACATTCCATTCAAAATGTATCAACACATTCGATTATGGTTCTATTAACTAACTTGGAATGCTAACCATAAGGAAGGGTTTTAAGCAAGTAGATGAAAGTCCGAACTAAAGTTGAATAGACACAAAAAAATAAATTCATTATTATCACTCACAGTAACCGAAAAAAATCATGCAAAGAACTAATAACATCAAGAAAGCACCAATAAACTTTTTAGCATACCAAAATACTTGACAGAGAATTGATTAACCTGTGAAGGTAGTATCAGAATTTTAATCGCACGACCATTACAAACCAGGAATTAGACATGTAAACCCACAATGATATCATTTTAACTAATGTGCACTTTTGACTGTTAGAGTCCAAAAACTGCTTTTTAACTAAGAGGTACTTGCGGTGTGTAAAATATATTTATCATGCGACTGCAATGTTTTGAGCAGGTGTTTTCTTGAAGTTATTATTTTTTTTTCACTATCATCTCCGTTCTCCCAACTGCATTTCAACTATTTTCTTGCTTATACTCACGCACACACACACACACACACACACACACACACACACACACACATATATATATATAGGTTAGTGTGTGTGTGTGCGTGTGAGTATATTTTTGTGTGTGCATGTGTGTATGGATGGTGTGAGTGTGTGAGAATCTGAATATGCTATATAAATACAACATAGATATAAAGTATATATAAAATATATTTGATATTGCAGATCGCTCTGTGGGTGAAAGTTTTCAAGAATGCAACAAAAACAACGGATATTGTCTTCCTCAAATGTGTTCCTGTGCAATATCATGAACTCACTGTATCTGTTATTTAATGATGAAAAACATTCTATTGTGTGAGTTAAATGTGTTCAAGCAATCCAATGTGATTGCAGGAACAGACTCATTCATGTTGGAAAATGATTAGAAACTGTTTAGCACGGATAATTCTTCTAACATCTTACCCTTTCAAAAGTTTTTTTTACACCTACTGAAGAGGTAAATAGAGCTTAAAATGTTTGCAAAGTCATTTAATCTCCTTATTATCAAGTAACATTTCCGATTGTTATGATTGAAAAACAAAGATCTCTTTAGAGTCACTGAAGTACTTAACCCACTGATTGACTCACAAACTAAGCACAATGCAACGTAATTTAGTTACTATAAAATCAAATATGGAAACTCCAGTCCAAAAAATCAGGGTCTAATAATAACCATCTGAAGCCATGGAAATTTGTTGATCACACGATAGAATTTATTGTGATGACTCAACAGACCGGTTATAATTTTAACTCCAATCGTTCTCATAATTACTCAGGACAGAAGTGACTATTGCTTTTGAGTGCAACATCGGACAAATGATGGCATTCATAATTAATGCCAAGACATGATTCGCAAGAGACAGAAGCAAAGTGTCACAATATTGAATGTCAGGAGTGTTGTACTATGGGGAATTTTAGTCCAATATTTGCGTTGGTTGAAAGAGCATACGGTCGATGATTTATTTTGTTGGCTTGATAAAAATGTCAGACTAAAAGTTCATGCGTATATACCACACAAAAAGCCAAAGGATGAGTCAGATATCGCTGATGGCAAAAGATAAACCCTGCTGGAATAATGGTGACAGAATTATTTTCAATGGATTAGTTTTATTAGAAAACGACAAGTAAATCTGTCACAAAAATTGTCCCTGTTGGCTTGCTAGCAGTATGAATGTGTGCACGTATTTATTTATATATGCATTTTGCGTACAGACCTCCCAAAAAGACCTTCAATGCAAATTTTTTTTCACTTTTTATCCTATCGAGGAAATAATTTTTTAAAGCATCTCCGAAAAAGTATCTAGTTGGGGTGGGTCAATATACAACGGATGGCCCTGCTAATTTCGGCCGTTGTTTGTGCCTAGCTAAGTTCACGTTTTTTAGTGATAATAAACAAAGGAGAAAACATGTGTAAGTTTATATATATATATATATATATATATATATATATATATATATATACATACATACATACATACACACACACACACACACACACACACATATATATATATATATATATATATATATATATATATATATATATATATATATATATCAGTACGGATTGAAAACCTTGCATAAGGACAAAATAGGGGTCAAATTTAGCAGTATATCCTTCCGATGTCAGCTTTCCTGGTTAAGGCCAGGGTTCCCTGAAATAATTTTACATAAATCATTGCTCTCAGTGTGCAACTGGAACCATTTGGAAAACCGTCAGTTTAAAAATTTACATTTTATTTGAGAAAGAGATTAACACAAGAAAAATAAATTTCCTCTGTATTCCAACCCATCGAGGTGAATTTGCTGGTTTGCCTGCTGGGTGCATCTACAATAGCAAATCTGACAACTGAGGATGGACCAAATTGTTAGTGTTTCCAGATATCCCTCTGAATAATATATTGGACCCATGATAAATAATGAAAAGTATTGGTAGAGAAAGATTATACTTACACACACACACTCACATACATACACAACCTCACACACACACACAATCACATCTATTTGGAGAGTTTTAACAAAGGTAATTGCAAAATCAAGCAACAACTTTTATTTAACTTTTTTAATCTTTCAATTTTTCCCCACTTGTATATTTTCCCTACAAACCAATCTTTGTTATTACATTGCAGATCGGCTGTTTTGAGTTTGTAATGTTTAAATCTTTTTTCACAACTAGATTCTTCAGTAAGAGCAAATAAGGTTAGAGTTCGATACCGTCAGACAAGGGCATCAGGGAACACTAGTTTAAGAGAGAGAGAGAAAGAGAGAGAGAGAGAGAGCAAGAGAGAGAGAGAGAGCAAGAGAGAGAGAGAGAGAGATTAAATAAATTACTTCGATTTTTTTATGGTGATCTGGCAAAAGAAATGCAATTTTCACAGGTCTCCCCGAACCTAAGATAAGATATGATGATAGCTTATTATTCAAAAATCTATGTTTATGGATTTATTTCCAATAACTGCATCCGCCATACATCGATGTATTTCTCTCCTGATTGCGTGAGGAAAAATTCATTTCTTCTCTTATGACCAACTAAGACCAACTAAATACCACCTTAGAAGGTACTACGGACGAACGTCAAATATCAGTTTTATTCCCTCAACCAATAGAACAATTCATTGAAAAATTCAACGACGACTGACGACCATTTTCGTTTTATTTATCCGCCCGACTTGGTAAAATCGACAAAAAAAAAACAAAACCCTTTTTCAAACAGTTTACCTAATCGCTGACTAAGGATCAAAAAGCTTGTAGAAGGGATCATGATTGGTTCACTACTCGTACATCAAACTCTGCTAATCTAAAATTGATGAATGTCTATAAAATTAACCTGACTATATTATCATTCCACAGTAGCAATCAAGTGTCCAATTAAGTAATACTAATTGCACAGAACACGTCTCGATGGATAAATCGAGTTTTGTTAAAATACAGCTTGCCTTTGCTGATTTCTACAAAAATACCAAACTCTTTTATCAGGTCAAATATAAGCCTGAAGAACCTACCCTTCTTTTTTCCTCAACTCAAAATCTCAACGCTAATCAACAAAATCAAGACAACAAAACAAGTATTCTTTTTCCCCCTTATTTAGCTTCTCATTAGTTTTTTTTAATTTTTGTTTTGTCGTTATGCGAACATTTTATTTTTGGTAACTGCCGGCTATTATTCCCACGCAAAAATGATGCAATCTTTTAAAATCACGTAAGCGTAGAAAAGATATCAAAATAACTGAAATTACTGGAGGTCTTTTTAAAGCGTTAAAACTTTTGTGAGAATGCTGCTGAAAAAAAAGAAAAGAAAAAAAAGAAACGAGTCCCATACGCTCTCGTTGGAAGAAGCAAGTGATTGAAAAAAAAGCAAAGGATGAAGAAGATAGAGATGGGGTTTCATGTTCGACAATCGGCAAAATGAATGCAGAGAAAGTAGCTTTTCGTATTTACTAAACTCAATATGACACAAGATGGGGATTTTTTCGTTATTCCTGAAAACATACAGAATTTCAATGAGAGGGATCATAAGCTGCTTTTACTCTCACGTTTGAGCTCATGTCTTTTGGAGAAGGAAAACGAAAAAGAGCCATAATTCCGGGTTCTTTCGGGCGAGAAATTCAAAGTGTTAACTTTGACAAGGATTACCGGAATAACCATACAATGTCCCAGTATCAAAGATTCCAGTGGAAATCAGACCCATCATAATTATCATCAACCTTTAAGCGTCCATTGTAGGACATTGACTTTACCCATGATTTTCCAAAACTTTCTATCATAGGTGCAGCGGTACCGAACTTTTTGAATTCGTACACCTGTAGATGATGGCGTTCAAAAAATATGGCTGCTATTAACTACTGTTTTCAGTACAATTTTCGTAGCAGTGATGGACATAATATGGTATCTGTAATATAATTGAATAATCATCCATTATTAGTTCTCTGCATTCACTTTTTTATCATATAAGCAAACCTTTGGATATTCAAGATCTTGACCATAATTTGTGGAAAAAAGCTATTGCAATATAGATGCATACACTAGTCTGACATGTATGAGCTTGGTGTCAGATCAAACAATTATGCATTGTAAAATTAGAATTTGGGATGTTAATATTACCCCTGGTATATCAATTTTTCATTATCAGAAATGACCAATATTTTCTCTTTGCAGATACGGCTAATCAAATATATTTTATCGGTATCATGGCTCTTGCTGAAATTGCTCACCAGGTACGGCCAGTCAAGTTTAGTTCCCGGCAAAAATTAGGAAGATTGTACTAGGGAGTGTAAGTGCAGGTGAAAAAAATCTGCCTCAGACTACTCATCCCCCACTGTTACTGTGAAAATGATTTCTAGGTAGACTTTCCAATGCTGAACCCTACTTTCTGGTTGTTATCGTTATCGTACATTTCAAGTTTAGAATTGTGTCAAATCAACTATCATAAAAAATAATGACCATCTCTAATTCACGATTGCTTGCACGTATTATCAAATTGAGATTTCCCTCAAACTAGGGCGGATAAATTACTTCGTCTTCAATATGATATTATATCCATTGCTGATAAGATATTTGTTCTGAAAAATGTAATCCCCATCATGATCACTCCCGTCACCAACAACATCAAAATAGTGCGAGCGTAGTCAGACGTTGAGCAGCCAAGCTTGGTGTAATCACAGTTATATCTGTTCAATTTTTTGTTACTCTTCAATTGATATAGACATCAAATGACTTAATTCACATGATTCTGATACCTAAATTGTGAGTTTGAAATGGAAACTACCGGTCATATCGATACTGAAAATGAAGATTTCAAGTCATACGTGCAAAACTGATGAGGAAAAACGCACCAGTAATATGATTTTATATAAAAAATGATAGTTGTCCGATGCGTGACTGCCATTTCATTCGTATAAAAATTCAAAAAGAGACATTCTTTTAAACAAAGTAGGTTTCCTGTAAATCAACGTGATGTTTTCATAACAATGCAATTCATGCTTGGAATTGGAGATTCATGTGTCTGATATGAAATCATTCTCAAAAAATTTAGTATTCAATCAGTAGAAATTGTTCCTTTCATGGACATCCCTCATTGACTTTTTCTCTTCATAGAATCCTTCAGGGCCAACTTTGAAACCTGATCTAAAGATAATTAAATCGAATGTCAATTTTTGTCCGTTTTGTATATCGGCTAATGGCCCCAGCACTTAACAGATGAGTAAACCCCTCTGAATATACTTACAGTATAAATTGCAATGTTGACAGACTCCACATATGATTCCAAAATTCGGGGACACGCTATTGTGTGATGTTGAATACTGATCTTCAAAGGTAACAAGGATTGAAGCCATTTATACCCATGATTCAACTGGATATCAAGTTGAACATAACAAATACCAGGTGATGTAAGATAATTGGTGCTATAAAACTTCAGATAACTCTTTTCCAGCAATGCCTGATAGATATATAAGCAAGGTAGCCAGAATCATCTAAAACTGAAAAAAACTTATGTAGAGAGTTTTGGTCGATGTTCACAGTTTTGCTTGATATATTTTTATTATTCTAGACAGCCAAGTTTTTCTCTGAGCGGCGACAAATATATGGAGTCAGGGTAGTAAAATATGAGTTTTCTAGTGATTTTAATAGCCAAAAGTTCAGTCGAGAGCAGGACAAAATTATATACTTGTATATTCATTTCTGGGATAAAATTTATCTGAGTCTTTCTTCCTTCCCCAGTTTATTTGCTCGTTTGGCAACTTGGGAAAGAAATCTTGGAAGTCCCCAATGGACTTTGTCCGGCTTTGCTCATTACAACCGGCCGTTATCGTCCCTTGTTGCCCAGACATCTTAATGATGTTATGGTGTGGTTCATTATAGAGCAGCAATTTAACATCCTATCAGAAGCCATCAAGGATTTGGCATCCAATTGTTTGTACTATGAGGCGATTAGAGTTTGTGCAGAATTTCCCCTGAAACTGAATAACCAAAAACCGAAGAAGAAGAAATCGATTTAAGCATTAATGCTATCTGCTAATATTCAAAGTCAACAAATAGATGCACGCTATCACCCACAGGCCTCTCTAGTTGGAATGTGCTTTGTTATCGTGTTGTTTGCGTTACATGGATGCAGGGCACCAAATAATCATTAACGTCCAAAGATAAATAGATACAGCAAAAAAAAAACTAGATTGAGTACTGCTCTGTTATAACTTTGTTATTTTTTCTTTTGGCCCTAATTTCGATAATTACATGTATAACCCCCGAGATAAAAAAAAGATAGATTGAGTACATCAGTGTTTACAAATCCTTTTCCAAATTACCGTCCCATTCGAACATTTAATCAATGCAATAGTCAATCAGAATGATAATGAAAAAAAAATCACAATCAATGTGAAAATGTTTTTCTTAATAGCCAATAATTTTTACTAATTTTACCGTAGCATTGTTTGAAGTTCAACGGGATAATTTTGTTTCACGATGAATTTAACTTGAAACTGTTATGATTAAAAGTCAACCAGCTCTTTTGTTAAATCAACTTTTCAACTTTCAATTGTTGTGGGCATCGAAATTTATTTTCCACTGAAGGCCCTTATCGCTACCCCTTATCCTCAAACATCATCATTCACCCTTTACCTTCCAGCCCCTATTTGAGTCTACAAGAGATTCCGAGCCGTAGATAGTGCCCATTTTGAGAAACGGCGATGCTGATAATTCCAACAACTACCTTTGTTTGGCTCAAGGCCGAAGAACTGAAGCTCCAGTGAATATTGGAGTCATAGGGATTAGATGAACATGACATAGATATCGCAGGTCAGGTATATTTGTGGAAAACACGAACCAGAGATATCACCTTGAAATTCCCAACCCTGTACGGTCTATTTGTAAAGGTTGAAAATCTAAGACACCTCAGTTTGGAACCAGCACTCTTTTAGTACCTCTAGCTCCAATAAGTCTGGATGTAACTCGCTTCTCCTGATTCAGCTTTTTCACCACTTTATGTATTTACAAAAATCGTATTTATTATAACTTTCAGAGTGAAAAGTTAGAAAAAATTGCAGAAAAATCACATACTGGTGACGTAATCTATTGAATAGTTAACCAGACCTGTAACTTTATTGAACTCACAATCATAGTTCATCCATTCATACACTTGGTACAGCATCCTGGTTGATGTTCTTGCAATAATACTGTCTCCAGTTTAAGTGCGTGTAAATAACATTGGTTACTTGTAATCTACGCTAGACAAATTTATCACTTTCACCTCTTACGCTCATTTGTGAGGATCTTTACGTCAAATCAAGCAAAGAATAAAAGAAATGCTCTTAAAGAAAATCCTTTGAATGCTTCTAAAGGTCAATGATTTATATATTTGCTTAAATAGAAGCAACTGAAAAGTAATATCTCATTAATCTCTTTCTCTCCGAACCTACCCTCAAGACCTATGTTCGGTTTATCAGAGTTGCCAACTCAATTCTTTTGAAGCTATATCTAGCTCCTTTTCAGTGCATTTAACTCTACCAACAGGGTCGCTTATTCAATTCTTTTCGAGTTAGATTTATTTCTTTTTTAGTTTATCTAGCTCTTATAACTCTGAATCTAGCTCTTAGTTCCCACTCTTCAACTTCATCTGATCTATGTAACTTTTAAAAATACTTTTCCCATTTATGAAATGAAGAACGGATAATATATAAATGGTATCAGGAATTTGTGTGAACAATATGTAATTATATATAGATTGATTAAAAATCTATAGATTTATACATCAGTCATATTTATCGATATATTGATGCAATTCTTTCTTCATTTGTAATTTTTCTTTGGAAATTAGAGATAACTTAGGCATAAAAGTTTGGGCTCACGACCCATATGAACTGTATCAAAAATTATATTTATCATGAACTGTATTATATCGAAAGAAACTTGTATCTTGCTCTTTATTGATTATTCTTCAGGCTGATCTCGCTTCATGATCTATATTCGAGTTGCTATGTATTACTAATATTCTACGACGTCATTTAATGTCGTCCATAAGTGTCTTACTGGGAGAATCGACAGGAATCCGACATTTCAAAAGGATTAGATGAATGTGTGTCCGATTCAGTATATGATGTTTGATTGAGCTAGTGTATGAGAGTTTAATGTCTATGGGTTTTTTTCCAGTTTGGGAAGTGTTCTCCAGTCGATATGGTAAGCCTAATCTTTGAACATGTCCCTCAAGAAAGATTTAATTAGTGTTTAGTCGGTTGATTGAATTGATTTGGATGATGATGATGATGATGCCTCATTTCTCGAAAAATAACCCTTCCTTCAAAATTCTGTTTCGATATGTCGATAAGTCGTCGTTTTACAGAATCTGAAGCTCTATGCATCAATTTTAACTAGCTTCAAACGAACTAAATTGACAATGGTAATCGGTGCTAGAGTTGTTAGCGCATCTCAAAATATCTCTCAGCCTTCAAAGATCAATAATCTGTATTTTCTCGAAGTTCAAAATTATGAAATTTTTGACTTACATAATTCATTAAGAAACGTTGGGTTCGAGCTTCCATCATCCTATGATAGAATCTCAAATGTATGAAGCTTTCATAGACTCCATTCGATTCTTCATCATAGAGTTTCCAAGTAATATAACGAATTCGAAAATGTGTCTGTCATATATCCATTCCTTAATAATTGTAATTTTCCATGAGACTGATAGAGTAGATATTGACAGTAAATGAATAAAATGGGAATTTAGAGTTAATTCAGTTATTTTTGCCTTTGCATTACCGGTGGCTGTTCGACTTGATGGTAAGTACGACACAATGGAGCAGCTGTATTATTGGTTGCATGCTGAATTCCTGCGGCAGCTCCATTTTCTATAATTGTTTTTTTTTCTATTTTTGCTGTGTAGGCCGGGGGATAAATTAACGGTGAAACTACAGGATATCAATGAAGTTTCAAAGTAGTGTGAAGCATTTATAAATAATTCATACACACACACACACACACACACACACATATATATATATATATATACATGAATGTATATAAGCGCATTAACACGCATACAGAAAAATACACTTATATAGGAAAATAGTAGGGACATGCTTATATATATATATATATATATATATATATATATATATATATATATATATATATATATATATATATGTACCTAGTAAATAGTGTGAAGTTTTCTATTTCACGGTGTAATGTTTGACTAAATAAATGTTTATGACATTCCAAACAGCTATGGTAAGAAACGAGATAGGAAACAATGATAGATTCACTGATAAGAATATGTTTTTAGGGCAGAAATGAAGTTTGCGGTATTTTTCCGTCGATGGTAGAAAAGTATGAAACAGAACCAAAGTAATAACGTGACCAGAATGGGAAATGGAAGAAATGCTGCAAGAAAAGTGAGTATTAGATGGTAACTTAGAAAAAGATCCAAATGGCTGATATCTGGCAAAAGACTTACATGTTTTATTAAATCAAAAGATGTGTTTATCAAAAGTTGATAGCAGAACACTTTTGCGTATAATATCCTGAGAATTGCAAATCACTTGGATAAAACAAGACAACTATCAGAAAATGGCTTCGAATGAAAAAATGATGAACAGTTTTAACTATACAATTGGTGATTGTTGGTTATTCCTAGCGTGCAGAAATACCAGACAACCACGCTGTTCTTCAACTCTGGAATTCGACCATCCGAATCAATTTGATTTTGACAAGTCTTCGAAAGCTCTACTTCATTTCGCAAATTTGTTTAAAATCATCGTCTATTTCTAACATCAAATCGATATGGATGTAAAGCTCAAATGAATGATTTTTCATGAATAAAATGAATGCAGGTAATTCTTGGAAAAAAAACAGGAACAAATTATTTCATTGTTTTGATGTAACATATCATTCAAACGATCAATTTTGACGGTCGGGAAACTCCATGATTGCAGAATATCTGATACAGCTCAAACGTTCATTAAAACGTCCGGATAATCTTCCAAATTTGAAAAAATTTGAACATAAAAAAAAGTGTATAAAATTCGAAATATTTCAGTGTTATGGAATGTTGAAAAATGCAAAAATCTGAAATTAAGGTTGTAAAATATTTGTGATATTGTGAAATATCTTTTTCTCTGATTCATTGATTACAATTAAAATTGAGCATCAGTTCATGCATATTGAAAATTGCACATCATCCAAAAATCAAACATTATTGATGGATATTGATTTCGATTTAATTTTTCTCAGTCTCACCCAGTGGTCAAAGTGAATCATTCTTTTTTCAGAAAAAAAAGTACGAAAGAATAAAAGAGAAAAAAAACTGAATATCATTGCATAACACGCACATTACATTAAAAACTGTCATCACACTTCAAAATACGAGCTTTTCTATCTAAATGATTTATGTCATACTTATTCCAAGTGTAAGGGGTATCATTTACTAATATCATCACAAATTATCTATGATCTCTTTAAGAGAAAAGCATAGACATATTTGATATCCATTGAAGATTTATGAGATGAACGTTATTGCAGATTTCCGTAGCACCTCAATAAGACAAAAAAAAGATTGCAGATTGGAAAAAAAATATACTTTTTGAATAATTTTAGAGGTTACTCGGGTTTTCTGCTACGTTTCAGGACGATTGCCCCCGAAACGATTATACCCTTGAAAAAAATTTTTCTGTAAAAGTGGCCTTCAATATACCCGACTCTCATAAATCCCCCCTATAAAAGATTGCCCAATTGATGTTTGAGGGACTCCACTAAAGGGCAGTTGTCCTAGAACCCAGATTGTTATAATTCAACAACTAAACTGGCTAAAGCTGATCCCATAGAATAAATGTCAGTCTGCTAATGCTTCTGCTATTTCAACGAGAAAAAGAATGTTGTAGACAATGAAACTCAAACTGAAAATGTTATATAAAATTGGACAAAAGATGTTGCAACGGTCAGTAGGTGGGACGGTGGCATGAATGAAAAAACACGAACTTAATTATTTATAAGACCAGGTCATAAATCCAGATTTTGTGTTGAAATAACGATTCTGCGTATTCTCTCATACAACAGTGGGACAAATATTGAAATATGAAAAGAGTACGGACAGAGTGGCTAAAAATAAGCTGAAGCGTTTTTTTTTCTTTTCCGTTTAACAAAATATATTAAATAAATGGTGGAGAGTGTTTTAATCTTGGATAGTCTTCATTTCTAAACTTCAACTGCTTTTATAATAACTTTTGCTCATTTCAGAGGGATATTGCAACTATTACATACTCTATGTCCCCTTTTAAGGTACATCTATGTTTTGAATGTTCTTGTACACATGTTATCTTTGAGATAAGTAAATATGAATGCATCATTTTGCCAAGATTACTCAAATAGAATTACCAATTAAGGAAAACTTGATTGTTGCAAGAGACAAACCTGCGACGGATACGGGAACCTCCTTCAACATTGCAATGATCTTACCACTGGACAATCACCAGTGATGCAAAAACTTGTTTATTCTATTTCTATTGTCTGAGTCGAATGATAAACTCACCGTGTAAAAACGGGATATCATTTCAGCTAAAGATTCGATGAAATGCTATTTATAATCATTCTGTTGGATCATTTATCCGTTTTTAATGATATTATCGTCACGTAGATAAAAAAAAAAATGGAAAATATATAGACGATGAATAATCACAACAAATACGTGGAGTCAAAACAGTTATTTCAACCTCAACATAACCAGAAACTGTTTTGCCCAAACGTAAGAGTATCGCTACGTTGAAGCTGCTACCCTATAGTGTTTCATAGACAATTATTTTCAATAATCTCTCATACCATTATTCAGCTTCATCTTACATTTCCTCTTTGTTTATTGTTTTTTTTTTTTGTTACTTTCCACTCACAGTCATCGTGAAAGTGCAAAGAGAAATACAATTGAAAGATTAAGGACGTGGAAAGCAATATAAAGAAATGATTGTTTATAATTCACAACACTTCATTGTTTGGGACCAGAAGTGTATCAGACTCTGTGGTATCCCTGTCCCCAAAGACAAGCACACTTTAATGGTGTGTAAGAATCATTATCTTGTCCAGAATTATTGGGGGTTCTTATATGCTTGTCGGCGAAAAGTAATGAATAAGGATTACTCAGAATAAGACCGGTGGGCTTTCTTCTATTTCTGTCTCTCCATCTGAAACTCTAAAATATATAAATATCCACACAAAAGCACATCAACACACAAGTATGGTGTTCAATTAGCACTCCCCATGCTCTCGCCTATCACCTGATATCTTGACGAAAATATCTTTCCAGTGCCATGATGTGAAAAGTGACGGACTAGGAAAAAGAGTTATGAATTCTGCAACCGCTTCCCCGTAACTAACTTACCGGTCACAGGAAAACAGTAGTGGTAAAAGTTGTAAAGCTTCCTGAAAAAACTGCAAGTCAGAGAGGTGGGTAAGCTTTTGCTTGCTTTATCGAGAATAGTCAAACAGATCGGTCTTCTGCAATTTGGCAGGATCACGAAGGGATGCTGTTAAGCCTCTCTTTGGATCTATACGGCACCAGTTTACACACTGATCAAGATAACTGTTTGAAACTTTTATGATCCCCTGGGAAATGAGGAACCCAATTCTATATGGCCACTTGATAAAAACAATTAGGTAATTTTGAAAACTCAGGAATGGATAGATTTTCTAACAAAACCAAGTGACAGAGAATGGCGACCCATAGGTATAGCTATGTTTTTGTTATCGTGGCCATCCATCTCGTGAAGGTCAGATATAGACTCGATAGCATCTATCTTGGTTGAGAAATCAATAAAAGTCTTCAGTAATCCGGTTTTCCCGCCTCTTTTCAGAGGAACCCGGAATGCAAATGCGCCTGGATGCCTTTGTTGCTCTTTCTAACGTCACTATTTTAGGTGTTAGAATGCAGAGTGCGGTAATTCACTCAGCTTTGCAAATGTAATTGAATTGGTCTATTGAAAGGTGCTTAGGGAACGTATTCATAGAGAAGGGAGGGGAAATCCCAATCATCTCTCAGTTGACACACTTATTCCTTTTATTCGGCTCACACGTCCACTTTTTCGGCAAAATAAATGCATGCTTCTCAACCTTTTCGGTATTTTCACGAGTAAGTACTGCGACGTATATATGGGTGACAATCTGCAGAAAATCAGAATACAGAGAAATCTTATTTAGCATCAGGTATCCTGAAACTGGAATATTTTCTAAACTCAGCTTGATAAAATATATGTGAATCGTGGAAAAAAAATTCTATAAATCGTAACTTACACTTTTGAAACCATTACGTGATGTCATGTTGGGGTGATCAATTAAAAAATCAGGAAATGTATTTACCAATGAAATAGATACATCTTGACTCTTTATTAGGAGAGCATACAAGAAAAATCTTCAATTAAAAAAGAGACACTGTGAACGTTGCCAGGCACTAGCTGAAGGACTAATTCAGCATGAATTTACATAGTCAATCTCCCTAATTCGAGTAAAAACAATTTTTTGATTAAAAAACTAAAAAACCTTTTTTGTAGACATCATATTGAGTCAATGTTTAGATTTCTAGCTGTCTAGCACCACAAATGATGCCTGCGTGAGTGACACATACATAAATATATCGTCAGCCGAACAGACCCAGGGAGAAACTTAAGAAACTTACCTTAACAAATGACTATTGTTTTGGCTGACAGTTGGCAATAAAAGATCACATTTAGAGTTCAAGATGTTTAGAAACAATCTATTTCTGAACAAATGTTCTTGAAGAAGATAAAACAATTCTTTAGACATCGTGGGTCCTTTGTTTAATAGCTAATATTTCATTGTTTCAAAAATAAATATTTCCACGTCCATACACACATACATACACACGAAACATTTTATAGAACCGATGACACAAACAACACACATACACACAGACATATATATATACATACATACATACATACATATATATATATATATATATATATATATATATTATATATATATATATATATATATATATATATATATATATATATATATATATAATCTAAAAAAAACATCCACTTTACTTGGTACTCAGGAAACATTGTTCTGCTAATCCTGAAGCGATATAATTTTAAATATTGTGTTATGTTTCCCCTGGGAAACAGTCACTAGAGAACGAAATGTCTGCACCAAAATAATCGTGAAGATTGTAGAGGGAGGGATATCAGAATTAAATGTCTTCTCTTTTCAAATAGAGCCAAAAAATGGATAATCGGTGATAGAAAAAAAAACATGTGAAAGAAGAAGGGAAACAAAACTAGCTTTAAATAAACCCAGCCGGATAAAATGTAGATGTATATATACAAAAAGGAAGACGTACAAGGAAACAATGAATAAAGATAGAAAAAAGAAGATGAGAACGTTAAAAAGAATGGGAGGAAAGTAGAGAGGAAACAGAGAAAGACAGAAGGAAAAAATCAACCAGTAAAACTGGGAGATGAATAAAGAATGAACGAGGGATGAATAATGAATGAAAATAGGGAAGCAAAAAGGAAGGAATCAAGGGAGGTTAGAAGGAAGTAGCAAAAAAAGAAGGAAAAAATGAATGAAAAATGACAAACTTGAATGAGAAAGATAAGGGATAATACAGACTAAAAGCTAGGGTCCGGGGGAGGAAAACAAATTAACAGATGGGGGTGTAAGAATGGTGAACGTATAGTTGAACAAATGGCTTTTGCTCACTTGCTACTGCTCGAACCTGTTATTTCTTTAAATATGAATCCGTATTTCTTTAGCAACTGTTAAGTTAATAAACCTTTGAAGTAAGATATATGTTCTTACATTCTTCAGGCAAATTGTTGTATGGAGTGTTTACATCAGGAACAAATAAGACATTTTGCTAAAAAATAACCACCAATCACGATTGGAAAATCGAAGCTGTTAGGAAACTTTTAAGAAGAAGAAGAAGAAGAAGAAGAAGAAGAAGAAGAAGAAGAAGAAGAAGAAGAAGAAGAAGAAGAAGAAGAAGAAGAAGAAGAAGAAGAAGAAGAAGAAAGAAGAAGAAGAAGAAGAAGAAGAAGAAGAAGAAGAAGAAGAAGAAGAAGAAGAAGAAGAAGAAGAAGAAGAAGAAGAAGAAGAAGAAGAAGAAGAAGAAGAAAGAAGAAGAAGAAGAAGAAGAAGAAGAAGAAGAAGAAGAAGAAGAAGAGAAGAAGAAGAAGAAGAAGAAGAAGAAGAAGAAGAAAAAGAAGAAGAAGAAGAAGAAGAAGAAGAAGAAGAAAAGAAGAAGAAGAAGAAGAAGAAGAAGAAGAAGAAGAAGAAGAAGAAGAAGAAGAAGAAGAAGAAGAAGAAGAAGAAGAAGAAGAAAGAAGAAGAAGAAGAAGAAGAAGAAGAAGAAGAAGAAGAAGAAGAAGAAGAAGAAGAAGAAGAAGAAGAAGAAGAAGAAGAAGAAGAAGAAGAAGAAGAAGAAGAAGAAGAAGAAGAAGAAGAAGAAGAAGAAGAAGAAGAAGAAGAAGAAGAAGAAGAAGAAGAAGAAGAAGAAGAAGAAGAAGAAGAAGAAGAAGAAGAAGAAGAAGAAGAAGAAGAAGAAGAAGAAGAAGAAGAAGAAGAAGAAGAAGTAACATTCAAAACTATCTCTATGCCATTATAGAAGACCGTAGATGGACTCGCTAACTACTCAAAGTATTTTTAATGATTTTACAATTCTGGAAGTTTCACGATATTTCTCTCCCCAAACGATATTATACATTTCAATACATTCCTATAAGTAATGTCAGACCAATTTTAAAATTTGGAAAAAAAAAAACGATGAAAAAAAAAATCCCAAATACTTAGATTCCCAAATATACGTATAAAATCCGTAACATATATTACATGTCTATGAATTAAATGTGATTCTCTGCATTTATCTTAATATAGTTATATATCTCATAATAAATCATCTAAACAATTTTTGACTTCCACATGCAATCAGAACATCTACATTTAGATGATAAACATCGAAATAACGATACCCCAAAACAAAAAATAATGTACCAAAAAAACTGAGAACCTTTTTAGTCTGACCTTTGGATTATTGATCTTCATGCATATAAAAATTTATTCGACACTTCGATTTTTTTTCTTTTGATTTTTGAGAAGGGAAGTTCTACCTTGAAATCATAAGGAGTAAATCAATGTTCAACCCTTTTGTCTCATTCGTGAAGCCATTATACATAATACAAACATACATACATGATTCACACATACATGATATATATTCATATACATACAAATAAGGTACATATACACATACATACATAGCCAGCCAGCCAGCCAGCCAGCCGGCCGGCCTGTCAGCCAGCCAGCCGGCCGGCCAGTCAGCCAGCCAGCCGACCGGCCAGTCAGCCAGCCAGCCGACCGGCCAGTCAGCCAGCCAGCCGACAATCCTTGCTAGATCAATTGGAAAAAAATGTTGCCTATCCAGATCGATTTTATAACTTATCTCCGTATGGATGATATATAGTCTTAAAGAATTTCTGTGCATTTGTCTTTCTGTGTATCCAAACTTTTTTACACTTGTTATCGCAGTCAAAAGAGGTGTATTCTTTTCTGTCTGACAATTTGCCTGTCTACACATTCTGTCCAAAGTTTGCATCAACAATGATTTGGGGAAGTCTGATGCATAAACACAGGAACAAGGAATAAAATGACTGGGTTTTTTCCACGACTCTGAGTCATAGAAAACAGCAAAATAAGAAAATATCAGCATTAATCGGTGTGTATTGCACAGTCAGGACACCTTGGAAGTGACTCAATCACAAAAAATGACTATAAATACGGATGGACTTCGTTGCAATAAATATGTCAGGATTTTTTCATTATCATGCTTGCTTTTTGCTGGTGGGCGATCCAGTGAAAACGTGAGCAATGTCAGATTAAAAAAAGGGTGAGTTTAACATGAACGTGTAGAGCAAGAACCCACTAGAAATTCGCTAAAGGTTAAATTTGAAAGAGAACAAAATAACTTATCTCTCTAAATACATTATAGGCGCAAGACACTGCAGTCTATACGTAACACAAACATGCATGCATCAATAATACATAGCAGTATCAATTGAAACCTCAAGACAGCAATGTTTACAGTTTGGGTGGACGGTATTCAAAGGTTGAGGCTTCAAAGCCTTAAACAAACTCCTCAACTCGGGACAAAGGCAAAAAGCTAGCATACTCGAGGAAAATAAAAACCTAACAACAGATAGAGACAGGATTGTCGAACGTGCAAAAGAATTCTACCGAAAACTTCATTCGTCCAAACAATGACTACAAAGCCAAAACAATGAGCGAGATATGCAATACATGAGCAATCAACTCGAAGACTTCCCAAAAGTAACCCCGTGGGAGGTGAAAGAAGCCATTAAACAGACGAAGAAAGGAACTGCCCCGAGACCAGATAACATCAACATCAACCTACTCCATAAAGCGGGTAAAATCATCACTAGGAAACTGGCCGTCCTCTTCAACTTGTGTGTGGAACACAGTAAAGTCTCAGACGACTGGAACACTGCTATCATAATGCTTTTATATAAAAAAGGAAACCCGAAAGACCTCAACAACTATAGGCCTATAAGCCTACTCAACTGTGTATACAAACTTTTCACAAAGATCATCACCAACCAAATCGCATGAAAACCAGCCACTTGAACAAGTTGGCTTTAGAAAAAACTACTCGACCGTGGACCACCTGCACCCGATAAATCAGCTGAAAGAAAAAGCAGCTGAGTATAAACTACCACTTGCCGTAGCATCTATCGACTTCAAAAAGGCGTTCGACTCAGTAGAAATCCCTAAGGTCATGGGGGCCATCAGTCGGCAAGGTGTAGATCCAGTATATGTTGAAGTGTTGGAACATATATACAATCACGGCGGCTGATTTATCAGGCTACATAAAGACTCTGACCCCTTCCAGCTCCAGAAGGAGTAAGACAAGGTGATACCAGCTCACCTAAACGCTTCACAGCCTGCCTCGAGATGATCTTCAGAAGACTAGACTGGGAGAGTAAAGGAATTAAAATAGACGGCAAGTATCTGCGCAACCTCAGATTTGCAGACGACATAGCCCTTTTTGTAGAGAACCTACACGACCTCCAACTAATGATAGATGAACTAAATGAAGAGAGCAAGAAAGTCGGCCAACACAAGAACTTCAGCAAGATGAAGATCATGAGATAAAAACACTAAGATCGAAATCGAGGACACAGAACTCGAGAAAGTAGACCACTACATCTACCTAGGGCAACGAATCTCCATGAGACCCTCAAAAGAAGAAGAAATCAAGCGAAGAATCACACTACGATGGCAAGCCTTTGGCAGAGCTAGTTCAACCTCAAAAAATAATAAGATCCCATAAATCCTAAAGAGAAGTGTGTATAACCAATGCATCCTCCCAATAGTCACTTATGGAGCCGAAACATGGAACTTTACCAAGAGACAGACTCGTAAATTGAGGACAATGCAACGTGCAAGAATAATGCTCGGCCTCACAGGGACAGACCACAAAACAGCTCAGTACATCCAAGAAAAGACAAGAGTTAAAGACATCATAGAATCCATAAAGAATCTTAAATGGCGGTGGGCTGGCCATGTTGCAAGAATGGAAGACAATCGAAGGACATCAGGACTCACAACATGGATTCCCCGAGACCACATGCGCAACCGTGGCCGGCAAAATATTAGATAGAGAGACGAGCTAGACAAGTGCAGAAAGTATAGGCTCCGTGACGCCCATGATAGAGAATTGTTGCAAATCCTAGGGAAGGTTTATGTCCAACAACGGACGCTAAAAGACTGATGATGATGATGATGATGATGATCCAATGTACTAAATTGACAAATGAATAGCATTTCATGGTGCTTGCAATGATGGTGATCAGGATATCAATTTATGGTATACTGGTATAGATTTTGTTGAATCAAACTATATTGAGTCAGTAGTATAGTCAGTAGGTAATGGTCACCAGTGATATGTGTCCCTAGAGTGAAACTTGGAGAGGTGTGCCTGCTGTTGGTTACTGTACTGACAAAAAAAAAGATGTTGCTTGAGACTAATTTTTCTGTCTCCATGTGTTTAGTTTTTTCCTGCCATCCACCGACTTCATTGTGAATAATGAAGAGGAAAGTTTGACGATGTCTGCGAAGTCTGAAGAAAAAAATAGACGGGCCAAGTATTGAAATTGACGGAGATTAAACAGAAAAAAATGTTTCAAATGAGAATACACCCTAATATATAGACAACAAAGCTCCATGAGACCCTCAAAAGATCAGGAAATCAAGCGAGGAAATCACTTTGGGATGGCAAGCCATCGGCAGAGCAAACTCAACTCTCAAGAACGGTATGATCTCATTAATCCTGAAAAGAAGAGTATACAGCCAATGCATTCTCCCAAGAGTCACTTATTGGGCTGAAACATGGAATTTAAACAAGAGACAGGCCTACTGAGAAGTATGCAACGTGTGCATGAGGAAATCATGCTCAACCTTACATGGAGAGATCACAACACAGCACAGTAAATAAAGGAAAAACAGGTATTTGTGACATCATAGAAACTATTGAAAAAACTCAATTGGCAATGGGCAGTTCATTTTGCAAGAATAAAAGACAACTCATGGACATCACATCTCACAACATGGATCCCTAGGGATCACATAAGAAAATGAGGCTGACAGATCACAAGATGGAGAGATGAACTTGACAAATTCAGGAAATACTGGCTCTGCAATGTCCATGATAGGAAATTATGGCAAATCCTGGGGAAGTTCTATGTCCAGACCGATGATGATGATGATGATGAATGAAGAAGCATCTATGAAAGTACAGAGTAAGGAAATACTAGTAAAGAAATATTGATATGATTCATAATGGAGGAGAGATGCCAAGTTTGTTTAATTCATTACGCAATATCTTTACATAGGAGGAAAGAGTTGTTTATCATGCCATTGTAATACATTAGAATGGAATCTAAGTGAGCATGATCAGGTTATCACGTGATATAATTGAGTGTAATTGTCCTTTTGCATTTTGTCGCCCAAATATGATAAGTGAATGATTGTACTGTTTGGTTTTAGTAGCTAGAATGATTTTGCAGATTCTCACATCGGGGAGATTAGTATCAAAAGACGATGAATTTAGTCACTGCCAATGAACCGAAACTCTGCTGGTTGTCAGGAAAAGAGAGGAGTATCTCCTTATGGAGGTGATGTTTTATATATTTTGGCTACAATTAAGGTTTCATGTCTCCATTCAATACTAATTCATTTCTGCGATCGATTTAAATTAAAAAGAGAGCAGCTGCTCCACACGGTATTTTTTTTTACAATCAAACACTGCATCGCGATGTCTTGGAAAAAAAAAAAACAGAGAAAAATATATTTCCAAATAATCCATGACGATGATTCAACTTTTGCATCAAATTCAAATATTTTCAATGATGGTGTCAACTAATAATGAAATGGTCATGTATCTAAAAAAACAGCTTGCTCTTTATTCATTGTCATTTTTAAGGAGAATTCAGTTCATTTCTATCGCTGGGAAAAAAACAAAACTTCGTATTACAAAGTTGAGAAAGAAAAAAAAATAATGAGTACAACAATCAGTGAGACACCGCAGCAGTAGCAGCTCTTATTATTCCCCGATCGCGAGAAAAATTAGATTGGTCTCCCTTGCCTCGAAAACCAGTCTGCACTCACAATTGTGTCAAATATTGAATAAAGGAAAGATAAAACTAGTTACTTTGATCAGCGCAGTTAACTCGTACAAAGATTTTCAGTACTATTATCAATTTTAGAGGCCACAGCAGTCTCTGATATCATAGTTAAACCAGAAAAAAATATTCTAATAACTATGTAACCCTTGAACCATCCTGGCTTCAAGATTGGGAAGGACTGCGTTAGAGCTTGATAACTGTTGACTCTTGCTCCATTCCTCAATACATTTCTGATATGAGGTAGCTTGACCGTGTGTAGCGTTATGGAAATTATTGCCTAGAGAAGCCTGGATACAAAATTCAATTGATGCCGAAGTATGGGAAATTTGGGTCACAAAATATCAAATGTGTTACAATACCTTAGTATATTGATTAACAGAAAGAACAAAAGAATTGCTTTAGGCAGTGATCGTGGAAATGGGATTGCATCCCACTATATTATATAATTGCAGTCATTTAGAGCATGTATTATATATTAATGGAACACTTAACGGTTTAAGTAGAGTAAAGTAAATTGAATTAAACAAACATGTAGTGTTGGCTTAACGGTTGATGATACAGATAGTTGAATAATTTGTATGGTCTTAGTATCGAACATACTTTGTTTCGGAGATGAAAAAAAATTGTCACTCGGATATATATATATATATATATATATATATATATATATATATATATATATATATATATATATATGGAGACAGAGAGCAGAGTTTTTTTCTTCGAGAGAGGGGATGGTTACTGGTCGATCAACCCAGCTGATAATGAGCCTAGATTTCGGTTTTCTTTTATTTGCCATCATTTTTTACCTCTTATACCTGATATTGCAACAAAATTATCACATACCTTTCTTTAATTCTCCCCATGCTCATTTCATGTGTAACGTCACTCAATCTACTGTCTTCCTTATTTCTTCCGCTGAAACCCTAATATAGATCCATTTTTGTTTCGAACCCTATTCACTTTATATATTTTATAATCTTTTTTCCACATAAATGGCTGTGACTGACTATCGGGAATCATTGTGTGTGTTTCAAATTGGGACACTGACTGCGACCATTTGATCGAAAAAATGTACTTATCATCCCACTGGCGTGTGGAAAGCGTATACATGTACATATTATTATATTAATTGTGGCATCAACAGACAGCTGTTTTGTTGTATTATAACTCGTCAGTCCGGCTACAGACTCTCCATTACCCAGCCTGCCCAATTTTTCGGAACTTTTCGGACCTTATCGGCAAAATAAAACTGTAGTATCCGTTCCCCAACAGAACCCAAGGCTTGAGCAATGACATTTGCCTGTCGATTGGACTGGAGATTGAGTTGTGTGTGGTGTCAAGACAGATCGTGCCTGTGCAGTACGTCAGCCATCGAAGTTTTACTGAGGCTGCGCACTGCTACGCGCATTGGAGGTCTTTGGACTCGTCCTTGGGATCTCCTATTATTACTCAGCCAAGCTCCGGGGGATCCATTGCCCCGGGGTAGCACTGCTCCATTGCACTTAAAGGAGCAGTTCGAAAGTGGACGCTTTCGTGACTGAGGTTGTTTTAGCTTTTACAGCACTGCTTCATTGTAATTGAAGGAGTGGGTCAGGATTTTCCTGATTCTTTTGTGGCAGAAGTTATTTTAGCAACTACAGTTGCTTGGCAACTGAAGTTGCGTTGATTGAAACTATTTTTCCTGGGCAACTCCTTTTTTTCCCCACGTTTAACCTCGACCTTGTGTCACATTTTGCTGTGGTTCGAAACCTTCACATCAGACCTAGCGGTTGGCATCTATATCTGCTTTACGCCCACCTGGACATTCAGTAAGGTTGAATTTATTCACTCACGTATAATCCCCCTTCCACCAAAGTGCTATGATCAAATATATAAGTTCACATATGCTGCCATAAAAGTATATTTAACAAGAGCATTTAAAAGGAAAAACAAATACTTGAAAATATACTTGGATTATCTAATAGAACCTTCAAAATCTACCGTATTCTCTGCAAGAAAAAAAGTTCAAAACGGAACTGAATCCTCGCAGACATTGATATAGCGTTTTTGTTATAGCCTAATTTGTTAAGGCGAATTGGTAGTTTTTGCCTATGCTCTAAGCCGGTTGTAAACATCGGCTAAAAACAGAATTTAATCCAAAAACCCATTTCATGTGATCAAATTATAAAATCCCTCCATTTGTCTTTAAGATATAAATAAACGAGGTTTTACAAATGATGTTAATACTTACTTTTCCAAAATACAGGAGTAAAATCATAAATGAGAAAATATATCTTTAGATACATTGGATGAATTGAAAAGCAGCTACATTAGGGACCAAGAGGTACATGCAGATTTGTAGGGGCTAACTGCACTAAAAACAAGCTAGATCTAGCTATAAAAAAGCCAAATTGGTATTTCAGAATGTGTACTGCGTATCAATTACTTGTACGGAGGCCGTTGTCTGCATAGTTAGCACATTGTCCATTGGGCACCAAATAAATGTCTTATCACGAAATGATACGAACGTCTTATCAGTTGCCTATTATTATTGCATTTTGGCGATTGAAGGTTGATAGCTGGGAACAGACCGAGAAATGGGCGACAAATACAGGAAATGTAATTGATTAGATGTTCTCCCTTACGAAATTGGTTTTAACAGGTGGCTTGGCACCAACGGCACACGAAAATATGTGCCATATTACATGGGAAGTGCCAGTGGCCGATCGATAAGGAACGTGGGAAATGGATTGGGCGACTTGTGTTCGAACCAAGACTAAAACTGACACTTAAACCGATAGCTAGGGGTCAATGACGTATGGTGCTTGAATAGAACACAAGTTCCTTTTAACATATCTTAAACCTTGGGGAACTGGACGAAACAGAAAAAAATGAAACACTACCTGACACTTGATAGGGGAAGCGTAACCACAACCCTGGTTATTGTATTGAACAGCCTCCCGTGACAATCCTTGGTAACTCCATATGGAAGAGAGGTCTATAAAAAGAGGAAGCCAGATTTAAATTTTGGGTTGATCCATTGTTTTCTTCAGTTGTTTTTTTCCGTTGAAATGAACAATAACATTGGATGAATCATTTTCAAGAATTTTATGAATTTTTGAGAGGAAATAAAAATTTTGATGTAACTACGTCACTTATATAATTTATCTCAACAAAGCAGAATGAAAAAAGGAGAAGCAATCATAACCCTCTGAGTTTCCCTCTACAACCTATGTAAAATGAGCGAACAAAACAAATAAACAAAAACGAACTACGGATCGCTGACGGATATCAAGATATAATTGATGGACGTGACATAAATAAATACACGCATACATCCATATATATATATATATATATATATATATATATATATATATATATATATATATATGTATATATATTCATAGATGTGTGTATGTTTGTGTTAATGGGTATATTTTGCACATATATATACATACATATGTAAATGAATACATATAATTATATATATATATATATATATACATATATATATATATACACATATATATATATATATATATATATATATATATATATATATATATAATTGTTTGTCTGTACATGTACGTATTTATATAGTGTATGAATATGTGTATGTATATTTGATCGTCTATAACTGTATATGCCTATGTGGGCATATATATATATATATATATATATATATATATATATATATATATATATATATATATATATATATGTCTCCGTATATACGTACATATTGCACAAACAGAAAAAGTCTTAAATGTCAGATATATATATATATGCACACACACACGCGCACATATATGTTTTATATATATATATATATATATATATATATATATATATATATATTAGTTTATACCAGCGTTTCTGTACAATGTTCAAACTACTGCCTCATTCAAAGATATATATATTTCATCAACGCCACAGTTCCCGTTAGATTGATAGGAGAAAATAACTCAAATTTGTGTCTGCCAAGAGGTCACGATTTCCCTTTTTTAGAGATTTATCACTTTCATTGAGTTTTGCCCCTGGAAGCCTTCCCTGCCTTTTTATCGCTGTTCAAACATTCAATTCTACAAACACAACCTTTTTGAATCACTTGCTCACTGAGAGATATATTTCGTTCTACCATATTTGAATACTTACCATGGTCAAACTCAAGGCACCTGAGGAAGGGTCTTTTTAATTTCGGAGGCATTTTTACCTTCAGAATCTGTATTCGGAATCTTCATTTTCGTTTTTTTTCGGTTTGAGCCCCAAATAGACTAATATAATCATGATCTTATCTTTTTATCCGTTTAGCAAACAAAGAGGCTAATTTTGTTCATGTTTTTGTGACCTGTTCTTAGACAACATCGAATGATTTTTGCCAGAGACACTATGTAGGTCTTCAGCTTGAACTAAAAGAAAATTCCATCCGCATACCGGCTGTTAAGAAGTGAGTCTATGAGTATGTCTCCCTGTGTATGACTTGAAAACTTTCCAGGTGACAAACCAAAGGGAAAACTAAAGAGAGTACAAATAATCTTAAGGATGGTCGACAGAAGAGAGACCGAGTGTAGAGACATTAGTATTGATGTAGAGGGAGAGATGATGATCTTCAAGCTTATTCCGAGGGATCATTCCGGAACGAACAGAATCTTCAATCTGACGAGAAAATCAGAAAGAAGAGGGTCTTAAACAGTCCATTATGCAGTTGGGTATGTGCCTAGGAGATAAAAGGTCACTTTACTCCGCTGTTATGTCGTGAGCAAACAGGACAAGACGAGGAGGTATGCTAGTGAGATGCGAGGAAATACAGTATTCAACAGCCAAAGAGTAGTTGATTTATTACGATAGCTGTAGATGAGATATGGGACTTTATTTTCCCTCAACTATAACGTTACCAGAATATGAGGCCTTACTACGCAATATTTGCAGAATATATTTTAGGTATGAATACCGTTCGATGTTTTGATATTGAAGTAGATGAAGTACAAGATAAAATAACTGTATCAAATAAATGGAGTGAAAATTCATGATACATATTTATATTTTTTGCACGGTTGCACTTTTTTGATCAATCATGCTGGAAGCAAAAGCAGACGTTGATTTTCCTTGTTCAATTTTCATCTTGTCAAATTTGATTAGGTTTTGCTTTGTCAAAAAGGATAAGGTTATTTTATATCCAGATGCAAAACAATATACAGTTTTCCATCTATTAGGATATAAAACTTTTCGTTCGAATACTCGTCTATGAACAGAGCCATCTTATCATGTTGTTTGCAAGCAATATACAAAACCTGATGACTAAAACCGAAAGCTGCAACGTCTCCATTAGAATCCACTGAATCAAAAGCAAGATTCGGTTGAGCAAAGTATCACATGTATGCAAAAGGTCAGAAAAATAACTAGTTTTCCAATGCGTATCCTGTCCACTTTTCAAAACTGACGAACGTGGCAATTCCCCTGTACATATTATAGAGCCCTTTTCATTGCAAAGTGATTACATTGTATGTGAACTGTCTTCCCTGGATTGCAAATGCAAAACAGTGAGCAATCATGGTGCAGGGACAAGGAGTTTTATCAAATGAAGTGTATTCGTTCCGGCCAGACAATTTTAGACCACTTTTCAGTAAGACATCAGAAAAAAAAAGAACACTTCCAGAAGTAATTTAATCAAAAGCAGAATTTTTTGCTTTTTCTTCATTTCTATTTCTCTTGGAATACACAGTTTATTTGTAAGAGTTATGATATCGTATATCACAAAGCAAGAACTTAAATGAATAAAATCTTTCTTAATTATTTATCTATCTATCTATCTATCTATCTATCTATCTATCTATCTATATATATATATATATATATATATATATATATATATACATACAAAGAGAGAGAGAGAGAGAAAGAGAAAATGACGGAGAGAGAGAGAGGGACAGAGAAAGAGAGAGAGAGACTGAGGGAGAGAGAGAGAGAAAGGATGAGAGGGACTCTTGATAATGGAGGCATTTCCAATCGAATTCCCCATAGAATAAAACTGAATGAATAAATGTTCGTATGGAATTGGTGCCAAAATCTCGGAATGTCTATAAACAAAAATACAATATATATCGATAATGACGCTTCAGAATCACTTTCATTAATTAATTGAATACAAACACATTTCAATACAAATGGAAATGATGCAGGTAATAGCAGATAATAAACAATCAGAATTTGAAACCGGAACAAAACGAATTTTGAGAATGATCAGAAATGGCTGAAAGTATTAAGAGTATTCATTACAACACATATGCGTTAAGTGTACATGAGTGAAAATATTTCCATGAAATTTTGAACACTTTTTCTTCGTTAACTGAACAAGGATTCTTTTTTGAAATCCTAATCTCTCGCTGAGTGAAATTAGATTATTCTTTCGAGAGTCGTCGGTGTACAACCTGATATATATATATATATATATATATATATATATATATATATATATATATATATATATATATATATATATATATATATATTTATACGTATATGTTACTTTCCAATATGATTTTTATATAGAAAACATTTTTTCAATATAGATGGCATCAGTGACGTTCATATGAATTGTTCTGTTACGTAACGATCGTATGTCTTCTACAAATATAATATTTTAACTAAAATGCAAATATTTTAATCTGACCTCTGGTAGAATAATATTGATTTTTAAAGGAACATCGAATTTAGTGACTGAATCAAAACGGATTATTTTCTAGAATCTCAGATTATTGGAAGTGACAGGTAATTTAAAGTAATTTCGATTTTAATGAAATAGAATTATGTTATGAAATGAGAAGAAAAAAGGAATAAGATTCTACTCCTGAAGAATTATTTTTTACCAAATCTCACCAATGCAGGATTTTCAAGAGTGTCAGTGTTGTTTCTATAACAACTTTCCTGTTGGTAGCTAGTTTGACTATTCACTTTTCTTTGAAAAGTGAAATTGTTTGGGTCAGGATTGCATGGAAAATATGTGTATTAGTTACAATATGATGATTACTCAAAAAGTGATACCATCATTTCTATTTGGTGCAATAGATGTAATATCAAGTTCAATTGAAACTTATCAGATATCATACAATCATCATTATCGTAACCTGTTCAGCGTGTCCGTCATTGGGCAGAGCCTTTCCCCCAAATTTCCCAGACTTTTCTATCATGAAATTCACGGAGCTGATATTTTCTGGATATATATAACTAGTCACACCATCCTATTTTCGGTTGGCCAAGCCTGTGGCAATTTGTTTTTTTTTACTAGTTCTATGAATTTACAGACTGTTTTTTTCTCTAATATAATGTGTTGTCTCATGATCTCTCCATTGAAGATCGACTATGAATCTCCCATATGTATGTTGCATGGTTTGCAGTCCTAGGGGAAACTTTTTAGTTAAATTCCATGTTTCGGCTCCATAGGAGACTATCAGAAGGAAGAATTTGTTTTATGCCCAATTCGTAGAACGGGGGATATGTGTGTTATTGAAAGTTTAGCTTGTTTTACGGAAAGCTTGCAAGTATTGGGTGATTCATCACTTTATTTCATCTTCTTTTAAAGCTTTCATAGAGACTTGCTGTCCTATGAAAATACTGAGGTCCATAATATCTAGCTGTTCATTTTTGATTTCCTATTGGCATGTTTTTGTTCCAAACATGTTTGTTGTACATGGCTTTTATTTTGTAGCGAATTTTCCAACCTTCTTTGGTGGTAGATATGATTCTGATTAGTGCAGTTCGCACCTTGTAACATTACACCAATGATGTGGCCTTGCCTTTTCTGCTTGTGTGATGGCCCAACTTCAGGGAAACCTTCGAATTGATGACTGTAGGGTTGTATTTCCTGTTCATTTTCTTGCGTCCTTTAATTCGAGGAATTGAGATTTTGGTGAAGTTACTTTGCATATCTTACAATTCGGTCCCCATCTGTTTTGAGGTCACTATTTGCATCGAGCAAACCAATTATCAGCTATACTGTACTGAAAATTTCCAATAATTTGCGTGCCATACCATTTATATTACTGCATTTTTTCATGAGATTCTTGGTTTCTCCGAGCGTTTGCTTATGGTTCGTGAGCTATTTCACTTAGATATATTGGTGACTCCAACCAAGCAGTGTTTTCTATCGTTGCATAGCTTGCTGGTGTCCTCTTGTGGCGATTTGAGAAGTTCCTACCTATCCTTCGGCTCCACTTCCATCCGGTGGGTTCTTTTTGAATGGTAAGTTGTTGCAATTCGGCTTGAAACATTTTTCTCTCTCGCTTTTACTTTGCTTTTTGGATCTGACTTTGAATCCAACGATATTGCCTTTGTTAATTTTGGACATGAACTTATCATAGTGAAGATTTCTTTACGACGGCTGATCTAAACAACTTCAAACTTCCAAAGGCGAATATCAAAACAGAGAGAGAGAGAGAGAGAGAGAGAGAGAGAGAGAGAGAGAGAGAGAGAGAGAGAGAGAGAGAGAGAGAGAGAGAGATTTTTTCAATTGTAGTCAGACATCAAAAATACCATTCATCTTGTTTGGATGAAAATGAACAAACAAACTTACAATTGAATTGAAAAAATGATATATAGCAATAAAACGACGACTTCGAAAAAAAAAAGATAAGAAAATGACTGAACCTAAGGTAATCAATAATAGCTGTCTTGAAAATACACACGGTGATGATTATTTTCCCAACTTCTTTCATAATTCTTAGGGAGGCCAGTCAGCAGAACATGGAATGGACGAAAGCATTTCAAACCGTCCGAAATCTTTCCAGACATTTATTTGAGGGAATTACAACGTCAAGACATACATGCCTCTCTAGAAATTGAAAATATAATCTTGATGTATCTACACATTGCTGCAAAAATAATTATCTTTTGACAAATTCCATTTTCAACGTTCTGCCTGTTTTGTACATCTGTTCTATTGTGATTTACAGTTAGCTTGAGAATAAAAACATTTTGTTCATGACAGCAGCAACGCCAGGTCAGATTGTAGCTGGATAATAGCATCAAGTTCAGAGAAAAACACGTAACAAAGCAGGAAATTTTAAATGAGACTTAGGCAATGAGTATGTGTGTGTGTGGGTGAGCTACAGAGGGAGTATTTAGGAGAGAGAGAGGGAAAAAGAGAGAGGTGATTAACAGAAAATAGAGGATAAAAGAGGGCGGGAGATTAGGGAGATGATGATACTGAAAGAAATAGACAGACAATTTTTACCATGAGACAAAGAGAGAGACATCAGAGATAAATGAGAGGGAGAGAGAAGAGATACAGAGAATGAGAGAGAGAGAGAAAGAGAGAGAGAGAGAGAGGGAGAAAAAGAGTAGAAGAGGCAGGAAAGGATTGATGTGAGGGAGAGAAGGGGGAGCTTCAAACAGAACAAATTGATAAAAGAGGAACAGTGAGGAAGCGGAGTAATAGATGACAGAGAGAGAAAGAGAGAGAGACAGTGACAGAGAGAAAGAGAGAGAGAGAGAAGGAGAGAGGGCGAGAGAGAGAGAGAGAGGGAGGGAGAGAGAAAGCCAAATTCAGAGAAACACAGCGGGAAGAAAGGAAAGGAAGAATTTGAATGCAAGTGCCATCCCCAAATTTTAATAATCTTATTTGCTTGACAATTCCACCTGCTACCATTGAATCTCACAATGACGCTGCATTATAGTATTTACAACGGATGCATTGCTATTCGAACAAAATGCTTTCATCCATTTTAGAAGTTAATACAATAACATGGACCTATATAAACAGCACTCCAAGAGTGCATGTAGTCTTTAAAACCATAATTGAAATAGGTCCATCAATTGCCTGGACACGAACAGGATGAGCATGCTAGAACTGGTTTTGCGTCATTCAAATTATCGTATTATGATGAGTAAATATCTATCAGTCATTGAAAAAAAGTATTGGATGCGTTCGAAAATTTAATCATTTCTTTCCTGGACCATGGCACACAGATCATTTGAGACTTTTTGAAGTTACTGTGAAATGATGAACCGTGTACTAAGCAGAACTGATTTAATTTTAGATTGGTTCCAGATTTCAAAAAGATGTATCTTAATATACGTTAATCCAAGTTGGGGGGGGGAATGGAATATTATAGTTGAATCTCGATTATTTTTCTTATTCTTTTTTCTTCATTTCTTTCATTCCCTTTTTTGAACGATCACACTTAGAAAGAACACGTGTTAATATATATTTTTTTTATTGCTGATTTATAACAGATTTGTTGTTAGTTAATTTTATCGCTTCCATCGCCATTAGACTGTCCCTATGCATTACAAATCTAATGCATTTAAAACAAAAATTAGAAATTCCATTTATATATCAACACTGCATTTGTTTACGTTGCTGAGCATCGTTTTAAGCTTAACAGTTCTTTTCTTTCAGATAGATTGATGTCATCTATAGGCATGAAGTGGTTCAACTTTCTCCTTTTTCTCATAGAAAAACAGATTGTTTCAGATGTCGCCTATCAATATTCATTTTGATTTGAACAGGAATGCTGAAACAGGACTCTGTTCACTTTATCTGATCAAACTTTTCAAATCGGATACAAGTTTTGAAAACCTGGGTTAAGGTGATTCTTATATACAGAAGCTTATCGACGCTAACTGCCAGCATACTCAAATGTGAGTTACGTCGCTTGTTCAGTGTTGAAATTCAGATGTTTTCCACCAATATTTAGATGTGTTTGGTTGAATATAGTTATCAAGAACAGCTACTGAGATCTCAATCAATACAAAAAAGTTTCTTTCATTCTATGTCACAAAAACATCATATTTTAAATTTAGTTCATATTTATAGAAGTATAATGTTGAATGAATTGATCTGCTTTTTTAGGTATTAAAAAAAAGGATAATTCATTTTAATAATGATATGTATTACGAAGATGCAAGATATACTTCAGGAGAATCTAGATGTTAGAAAGTGTTTTTCACTCGATCTCTGATGTAAACCTTGTCATTGCAAACCCTGTTGGATTCTCACATGAGAATACATAAGAACACATCCACGTTCTGACTTTCTCTCCTTTTATACTTCCTATTTTGGGATTTTTTCTCGCATTCATGAAAAGAATCCAAGCTGGAACGATGAAACTGAAGCACATAACAGGTTTGCAGAGGTTACTCATGATCAAATACACGGCTGAAACATCGTATAGGTGTTATCACAAACTCCAATTCAAGTATTCCTATAGCCTCCAAGCAGAATGTGGTAATTAAATTTAGCATCTTTATCGCATAATTAACACCTGACCAATTACGTACCTTTATTCAAGCAATTACGTGGCTCCATAAAAGTTATCTTTTCGCAGCAAATACTCTGTTATCTTATGTAGACTTTGAAAAACAGCTTCTTTTATCTCAATGACTCAGTGTCGATGACTTATTTATTAATTTGCATATTTTACAGTGAGAGAGAGAGAGAGAGAGAGAGAGAAAAAAACACACGCATATATATATACATATATATATATATATATATATATATATATATACATATATGTGTGTGTGTGTGTGTGTGTGTGTGTGTGTGTGTGTGTGTGTGTACCTGCTAGGGGTAAGAATACAGATTTATTTCACTTCCTTCACCTCACCTTTGGTTTGGGAGAAAAAATAGAAACAAAGCAGAAGCAACCGAATTTTTTCGATTTACGTGAAATAGCGTTTATTCATGCTATGTGGTTCTGGATCTTAAATTTCCTGAACACGTCTTTCATCTGGATTGAAATTCCAAATGAAAAAGCAAAGAATACACACACAAGCACACACACACGCACACACACACACACACACACATATATATATATATATATATATATATAATAGGGTCTGTGTCGCCTAAACTCATCGTATCTCTACAATCTATCAGCACCAGTCCCTTCCTACCCAATTATAAAGCTGCCTCTTCCACCTCACTTCCTGCCGTATCTGTGAGTTTTAAACTATCAGTAGCAGGCAGCAGCAGAGCAAGTTGATGTACTCTTATGTTAACTGTCTGCAAGGCTCTAAATCATGTCCTATATACGTTGAATAGAAGGAACCCAAACATATTCCCCTACAGCTAATCATAATTGTTCAGCAGGTCCGATCCTCATTGGCCGATTCATTATCGTTGTTTCGCCTCGAACTGAGCTAAGTGTTTTCCAAAGGATGATGGTTATTAGCTTTATCTGAAAGACCATACCCTCTGTTTCTAACTCTCCGTACACTGAGTCCATAACAATTCTAGTCCTGTGCCACAATAAAGTAAAGTTTGCAAATATTCAAGATTGCCTACAATATAAGGATCGTTAACTCGATTTGGATATTATGACAGAAATAATAGGAGCAAGTTGTGACAACTAAACGTTTGAGTTGGGTTAAGCTGAGGTGAAAAGAAGGTACATAAACTTTTAGAATCGTTTTATTCCTAGTAACTTAGTTGTATAAACAAAAATGAAAAAAAATTATTGTCTTGAAACTAACATGGAACAACCACGATTTACTATCATTAATGACATAAAAGCCACAATTTACTCGGAAAGGTGCATTCAAACTTTTGATATCATAGTGAGAAAAATAGAGATATCCAAAACAAATATGGATGTGTATAAGTAACGTTATCCTCATTAAATGAAACATGAATCATTAAAGGCAATAAAAAACCACTAAACAGAATATATATATATATATATATATATATATATATATATATATATATATATATATATATATATATATATATATATATATATATATATTTATATATATATATATATATATATTATAAAAAAGATAATTATAAACTGAACCCCCCTGCCCCCAAATGTCTTGAAATGTGGGATATACTCGATTGCTTTGGTCAACTACTTATCGGACCTGGGAATGCAATCTATTTAGTTCCTCAACGATTTTCTAATCATATAAACACACACACACACACACACACACACATATATATATATACATACACACACACATGCAAACACAAACACACACACACACACACATATATATATATAAATATATATATATACATATATGTATATATATATATATATATTTATATATATATATATATATATATATATATATATATATATATATATATATATACATATATATCGTTAGTACATATGTATATGCAGGTGTCTAACATGTAAACACATCAAAATTCATAATTATGTTTTTATGTCGATGGACATACGCTAGTACAAGTGCGCCTGTACGTTTCTACGTAGATATGTATATATTTATAAAAATATATATAATGATTAAAAGAGGGGTATATAGATAGATTGATTATCCACAATATATGTGCAGCTCTCATCTATCTTGCCTGATATCGAAAGATGTGAAAAAAACATAACAATGAATCACTCTGTTGAGAGTACGAATGCTGTCAGCCAAGTTGTGACCATATGATGTTTATCGATAAGGTCATATATATTTAGATTCATGAATCAGTCAATGTTTGGGTTGTCAAGAGGACAAAAACAATCCACATTTTTCATGAAAAAATACAAATCAGACATTTCCCCCCCTCTCAGTCGATATTTATATATATCACTCTCCCTCTCTTTATGTCTTTCTCCCTCTCTCTCTCTCTCTCTCTCTATATATATATATATATATATATATATATACATATATATATATATATATATATATATATATATATATATATATATATATGTATATACATATTTGTATTTCTTTATTAATCTCTGCTCATATACATATATATATATATGTATATATAATCCAACAGGCTAGGCTAGTTTTTCAAAAGTAACTGTAATGAGATCAATGTCTTCCGGCCGTTTACTCTATTTGGGGCGTTCAGTTTAAGATTAGAGCTGCAAGAACATCTCTGTAATAAGCAGTGTTTGGCTGTAAAACTGCAATGACTGAATTCCACATCATCTGCACGGAAAGCTTTTATAAAGCCTCGTTGAAAGAAGATGTGAGTTGGTCGTTCAGTAAGTCTACGGACCACTTAATCTACTATGGCCCTCGCCGTTTGCTGAATTAGCAATGTAGATGGAGTTTTCTTTTATCAAAATATATTTGTTCGAAAAATCATTTTGAAAGGATGACTTGAGCGTACATTGAAGTTTTAACGGTCCATCGTTTACTGAATAGCTATTTGCACCTCAATATAGGGTGATTGTTACCGAGTTATTGTGTCAGAGCGTTAGAACTGTATTGTTAAGTAAATCTTAAGAAGCCAATGATTATTGTATAGTGAGCACAACAATTGGTTAGTGCCTCATAATAGCTGCCCTATACTCAGATTGAGTTTAATTTTACAAAAGAAAACATTGCGTAGTTGCTTGCGTTTGGCAAAGACTTGGTTTAGAGAATTCTGTACACTTTTGTTTGAGTTTTGCTGATCATTTTGCCAAATTGTCCATGTTTTTTCCTCTTTGATTTTCTCCTGTTCGAACTCTTTTTCTCACTTATTCATTCTTTCTATATCACAATGTTGCTCTTTTTTTCGTCCCTGTATTCGTCACATGCTCAGCCTCTCGTGATCTTCCAACTCTTATAAGACAGAAGAGTCAATCTCGACTAATTTGATCGAATCATCAATCCAAGTTATGTAATTCACCCAAGTGTGGCTGTTTTTTTGCATTTGTAAGGCCAAAACGGGCAAGTTCAACATTTGTGAAAAGTATTAAGCTTCTCGATCAAAGTTAAACGGTTTACTATTTTGAACTTTATACATCTTGTATTTTATGTGACTCTTTTTTTTTTTTTTGGTCAGTATTGCAGTACTACAATTATTCATAAACAATATTGTACATGTTGTATGATATTAATCATCTTAATCTCAATTTTTTTCCCTCGGGTCAACATAAAATTTTGATCTCAGCAATGAAATTGAAATTAAGAGAAATATTTTATGATGTTGCAAGGGTAAAAACCGTGAGTTACCAACCTTTATTGAATGAAATATATTATCAAAATATATTCCTATTCACAATTCTGAATTTGTAAATTCTTGGCCATTTTAACGTGATTGTGGCCTGAAATGTCTCCAACCATCTGGCAATCAAACGTCACTGAAACGCAAAGAAACTGGAGATGATACCAAAGCATTCTCCTGCATCTTATTCTAAATTTTCATCAGCGGCACCTTATTCACCACACTACTTCCCCTAACACCTGTCTTTTGATATCAGGGTAAACAGCTGTTCAACAAAGATATTCCAAAGCGTCGTTCTCCCATCTCACTCCCGATTCACCCCCCTTTAAACTCGTCAATCGTTGTTACCAGAATACATTTGTTTGCCAAGATGCCAACGAACACTCAACTTCCCTTTGACAAGAGGCATCCTTTTAGAAGAATACTCGAGTAGTTTCTAAGTTGCATACATTTGTGAGTAGTAAAGAGTAGGAGTCAAGGGTGATAATTCTCATGAAATATAAACAGTTTCTTCATTCAATGATTAACATGAAACTAATGTTGAAAAGTAAATTTCATTTCTTATCGTTTGGCATAGATTATAAAAGTGCCACTTAATTATTTGAATGCAATGTAAATGCAATTTTCCATATATTGTTTCTTTTAGAAATAAACAAACGATGATTTGTTTATTACTATGAATTAGGTGATGATTGTTATCGTTGTTGTTTAGATAGAGAAAGGGACTCAGCTCAAAATCTGGAACAAATTTGAAAAAAAATGTTTCAGGGAACTCTTATCCACGATTCATTTGAAATACTGAATGATAAATCCATCCCAACCTTTCAACATTTCATCGTTACATTAAATCTCATATATTTCCATCGTAAACATTACGGCAAAAATGTCCCTAAAAATTCAAAATAATTGCTGATACATTTCTAATCAGTTATTTGTTACCAAAACTGACAACCTTGTTACACTTGGATGTAACGATGAGAAATCTTCTAGCAATATTTATGCATTCCGAAATGAGACTGAAAATGAGATAACCCTTGCTTCTTTCGGCGTTAACTATTGTCAACCAATATAAACAGTAACATACATGTCACATATGTGATAGATTTCAAAAGTATTGGTTGTCGATGAGTGGAGATTCAATTTTTTTATCTTCATTTGAGACCAATTTAAGCTTCATAGAGCTTGACGAAGGATATTGGCTGGTTTGTGTCGTATTTTGGAATCTGAATATATCCTCAAAACACATTCATTCCGAATCATGAAAACCTCATATTTAATTATCAGTGTTCGAGATATAGGATAGGTCTTTGACCACCTTATTTATTAAGAGTAATTCACTTTGTGCCCTGTTACAATAAACTGAAACACCAGGCTATTTGGAATAGAATTGTTATCATTTGACTTCACTATTTTCAATGTAACTCAAAGAGAAATCATCTTTCAAGAACAAGCAAATTCCACTCATCCTGGAAAAAGGGATACAACAAATGTATCATACCGTTTGTCCATAACGGAGCTGAAACATGGTACCCAACTAAGAAATCAACCCTAAATCTTAGAACCATATAACGTGAACATGAGAATATTGTGCTTGGCCCCATATTGACAGATCATAAGACGGCACAGTGTATCAAAGAAAAAGCCTGGAGTACGATGTATCATAGAAACTGTTTCAAAACTCAAAAACTCAAATGAGTCATACATGTTGCAAGAATGTCCGACAACAACTGGACATTATAATTTACGACTTCGATCTCCAGAGATAATTTTCAAAATTTTGGTTGAAGAATTAAGTTGAAACAGGAAGGTGGATAAATAAAAGAATGGCCCTGCAACCAGCATAATAAAGAGATCTGGCAAATGTAAGAATAATAACAACAAACGCTAAAATAATGATGATAACCCAATTTAAAATATATGTGTCTATTGCAAACTGAAAAAAATCTTGAACGAAGACTTTTTTATTTAACACATATTTATTCAATACATATTTCCTGATTCATATATAATCATATATAATTCAGAAATTAGAACCACGTGAGTTTTTCTCGAAAACACATGTAGATACTTTAAATCATAGTTGCCTGGGATATTCTTTCATACGATGAACGATTTTGTTTCCTTCAAAGAATTTAACATTGCCCGAACTTCGATTCTCTTTTCTCCTGCTCATACCACTCCAGCAATAGAAATCAATTTGATGAACATGAAACAAGAGAAAGTCAATTCTGATAACATCATCTATATTATATGTCGATGTCAGCATTTTAGCCTCAGAAGCAAGATTCACTTGGAAATTTAAATTTAATTACCTGTACAAAGCAGGGTTGCTGACATCGATTAATCCGTCTTCGTCTCGTAATTTTTTGATCATTATTATTTCGATGATGGACTATTTCGATCTGTGTCAGTAATGTTTCTGATATTTCCTGATATTTGTTTTGTTCATCAGTATTGTGATGTTTTATGAACAATCGTTGTTATTGATTCGTATATACTTATCTTTACTTATTTATTTTTGAACAATTGTCCATCACAATTTGGATGAGACCATCTTTGTAAAGTCACGATTGCAGCCACCAAAAAAAAAGCACCCAAACAATCAATATGAAAACAAATAGTTATAAAAAAATTTTTCTAAAACATAACAATGTTAAATCGAATACTCCAACTTGAAGTTTGAAGATAAAAATAATTCGTTTCAAAAACAATTTTGATGTTTGGCCATTTTCTGTTACTCTTTTGATGTTTCGGGTCCGAAACGCTCACGACTATCAGACAGTCTTGTATGCAATTTATCCAACAAAACTCTTGCATTTAGAAGTTTGAAGTCATTTTCTGAACATTTTTGGCCACCTGAAGAGTTTTCAAATATCTGACAGGACTGGTAGAAATACAGGGGAAAAGGTCAGATTCGTTGTCATTTCACCAAGGTGTATTCACATCGACTAAAGAATTCCAGACATTATAAATCTTTGGAATCGATTAGCCGCCAACTCCCAGTATCATGTACAAACTTTTATAACAGTTATCATTTCTCGCATGACACAAAGATCAAATGAATGTAAATACTTTGAAAAGTATAGAGGCTAAGACCATGATTTTCAAAAAGAACAGGTTTCCAAAATTATGATTTGATCGAACTTACGTACAAGTTAGATATTCCCTGTGTGAATGCTGTTAGAAATAAGTATTTATAAAAAAGATTTACTTTCATAATATTGTACGGACTGGTAAATATCTTGTCTCTTATTTTATTGTATTTATTTCAAATACAACCTATTAGACAACTCTTTAAATATTTACTGTGGGTATCGGGCGAATTTTTATCATTCAAGAAATATTTGAACTTACTTAAAATCATTTAATTCAATGAGTTTTCTTTTAGTCATAGAATACATATGCAATTATAATTATGATGAATAAAGAAAGTCCCAACACTAAAAAATTAACAACGTTCAGGCTGACAGAAATTGGTTTCTCAGAAGTTCACCACTTTTATTTTTAAAGAATTGTATTAAAAGTATAATTCACTCAACCGAATTTGGTATGCATGCACATTAACATAGGGGAATGTTCTAAAGTGAAAGTATATACATCAAACTACGGGGATAACTAATCAAATATTGTGCAATAGATTAACCTTTTCTATGGTAGCCCATTGCACGCTAAGTGGAACACTTACTGTTATCAAAAAGAATTTTGCTTTTACAATATTTGTTAATCGATCCCAATATTTTTTCTGATTCTCAGTCGATAACAGAGATTTTTTTTGAGAGTACATAGTCATTAAATCCGCAAAAACGTGCTTATTTGAGGATATCCATAAAACAGGATATCTGAAATCAATGGAATGAACATTTACCATGGAAAAAAATATTCAGTGGAATACTTCTAGATTATGCGAGTGGCATATAAGGATTAACTGAGAGTAAGATATGTTATGCATATTTATCGATTAAAAAAATCATCAACGGATTTCAAAATGTAGACAACGAAATCTCTTTCTCAGGTCATATGTGTCTTTGATAGCTGGTTTGCGTGCTCTCTCTGTCTGTCTGTCTGTCTGTCTGTCCGTCTCTCTCTCTCTCTCTCCCTCTCTCTCTATATATATATAAAACATTCACAGACCCGTGTGTCATCACTTACCACAGGCCCAAAAACATGAAAGACATGATTAGAAGCAACATTGTCATAAATAATAAAGTCTCTCACAACAATATTCCTAGAACCACTAAATTCTATAAGCGACGCAACATAAAAAATAGTCTACGTTGCGACCATCTTGAATAACCCCACACCTTCACAAGCACTACCACCAAAGAGAGTTATTCCATATACCACGGAACTAATTGTTGTAGTCAAAACATTATATGCCTTCTAGAATGGAATAGATGTAAGGTACAATTCATAAGCAAGTCTGAGTGGCAATTTAACATTAGATTCAACGAATAAGACACAGGATTAAATCACAGAACAATTTCAGCCCACTTCCCGTAGAACTACACTTTCGCACACCTGGCCAAAAATTTGCCACAGACGCTCGCTTTACTATCATTGAAAGAATAGAAAAATTCCCCCCATGGACATAACTGAAGTTCTAGAAAGACATGATGATATGTGCATCAACAAACCCAAAACTCTGTCTCCCAATGCACTAAACATCAAACTTAATGACCTTAATCACATAGATCTCTAATTCATGAAACTCCAACTAACAATAACCTCACAGACACATCTACCCTTCCTCTCAGATTTATCCAATATTGGGAACTTCAAAGTCACTCAGACCCATAGCAAAAACCACATTAGCCAGTCATATAATTTCTTCAAATCATAACCAACATATTTTTCTGACTTGTAAGGTTAAACACATCACCCTTTCTCTTTACAATATCTTTAACATACCTACAAAATCCAACAGTGCAGTACTTCCCTCCTACCCTGACACATTTTGTCCTCTCCAAGACCAACTGCAGCTGCTAAACAATACACATCATCACTGTCTAGGCTCTCTCTCACACAACAGCAGCCTGGATACATTTTTTTACACACAATGCCAAGTTCTCGATGGTGGACTCAGGTTTCACATCTAATATATGACCCCCAAAAGCGCAAACACACACAAAACACGCTACTGAAGATGAAAATACCTTCCGAAACCTGTTCAGACCACTCACAAAAAACAAGTACCGGTAAATGAACCAAACTTTGAAACACTTTACTCCCGAGTATGTCTCATTCTCTATAGTTCATATTATATGTATATGCCATGCTAGGATTTGTAACTACTGAATACCCACATATACATATATATATATAGAAGATGCTGCTGCTAAGAGTTGTTGGTCATATGATGGCTTCAATTGAGTGTCTGGTTTTTCAAATTTCAGTATTGCTATCCATATTTTCTCACTCATATTCAAAAAAAATGAATTCAATTCCGATCAAGATTTTGGCCCAAAGTTAAACTCTCATAACAGAATTAGAAAAATGATAAAAATGGATCAGATTTGTTTAAAACATTATTTTAAAGTAAGAATCAAGTAAGGTTCCAATATCAAATTATTATCAATATATTTTCCCTCAAAATACACAGTGTAGTTACAACGTCTGACACATTTGCAATTTCGTTAGCTGGAAGCTTTTTTAACATAACTATGGAATAATTTACAATTCATTTATGGCTTTATGGGACCAGGTAATATCTTATTCAATAGGGGAACAATCGATTATGCATAAATTTTTATGAACCTTTCAGGGAATATTCTGCTAATATATTTTATCAGGAATTGTACAAGTTGTAATCATTCGATGCAATTATCAAGAAATACAGGAAATAATCTGAAGCATTCTCCATCAGCTAAAACCATGACTTTGGTCGCACTCAAATAAGTCTTGTAAGGAATTTTCAGAGTTATCTCACATATGGCAATGATTACAAAGATCAGAGTCAGATAGACGATTTCTATTGTGTTCCCTGGCGCTGTTTAAATAGCTAACTCTTCTTGGTAACATTTCATACTTAGTTTTCTGGAAAATTGCCACAAAATCGATCACATCTCCAAATTATATCCAACGTTTGAAGGTTATTTGCCAAAGGGAAGGTAATATATTTTCCTCTTTTTAATTTTTCTATCATCCTATATTTTTCCTCATTTTTAACAAGTTGCTTTTTTGCTATCTTAATCTCTTCCTTTTCTTCCTTCATGTGTTTCTTTCTTCCCATCTTTCCCTCTCATTTTTCCTCTCTTCTTTCAGTTCTTTTCCTATTTCTTATTTCATTCCCTCGTTTTTTATTTTTGTTTTTCTTCCATGTTCTTTGTCATGTTTCTTCATTTTTCCCTTCCTTATTGCATCTGTCTTCATTGTCATTATTCTTTATTTCTTCCCGTTTATTTTTTTCTGGGTCTTTTCATTCTTTCTTTTTATTTCATTTACTTTTTAAAAAATTTTATCATACAAACATGAAAACAATCGAAATACAATTATCAAATATACTGATATCTACATACGTACCTAAATGCGCATTCTTTCACACAAACTGTTTCCTGTTATATATTTTTCACATTTCAAACATACAAATAACGGCAAACGAAATTACTATGTGCTATGCATAGTGTTTTTTGAATAGCAGAGATCCTTCAAAAGACTTGGATACGTCACTAAGGGAAGTCCACAATTATTGGCTTATCCAACAACTCTGAAACCTGTTCTACTCATTTTAAACGTTTGCTTCTTGTTTTAACCTATTTGGATATGAATACATTCAACTCTTATCAGAGCTACACAACTTTACGAACTGTCTGCAATAACTTTCAACTTACGTTTCGGTATTTTTCAAGTTTGTCCGGTTATTCATGCCAAACAGGCTCGTACTGACATGTGTTTATTTTGTCGTTATTATTTCTTGTTGCTGATCCTCATGAAACAAAGAAAAGAGACTTCGTTTTGTTATGTCTCCCATTCCAAGTTTTTCACGCATTGTTTTCTCGTTTTCGCACCTAAACTCGCACGTTCGTCGGCTGTTGGAACGGGATTTCGGATTTCATCTCCTGTTCAAGCACATGCTGTGTGAAAATGTCGCTGGCTAATTAGCTGCAAATAGATAGAGGACGTACAAACAAACGAGGCAGAATAAAAACTACTGCAGGTGGATCATCTGACTTTCTTACTCAGTCATGTGTACAGTCTTCCCAAGCGCAGTTTTCGTTTTATTTATAGCTAAAATTGTCTTCCAAAATAGTTAAATCGACTACATTTCCATCATTTCCAACTAACTTTAGTGATAAAGATCTCATATTCAGTGAAAGCACAGTTATCAAATAAATAAATAAATGAATAAATAAATAAATAGATAAACAAATACCTGCATAAAATAAAAAAGATAGAGAGAAAAAAAAAAGAATTAAAAAAATTGTTTACATGCTCCCACTCCATTGATGAAAATTACATCTACTTCCATTAGACTTGCTAGGCTTAATTGTTTGAAGATTTGATTTCATCTTCCAATGTCGATGACAGGGACGATGAGCATTTTTGCATACGCAGCAATTGTGCATCGAGTTTGTAACGACGTTTTCTAGTATTTCATAGATAATATAACATTTTTTTCGCCGCACTGAATCCCAATTTAACTGCAAACCGAGTTTCTAGCGTTTCGAGTCTCAATCTGTCCCTTGAATCTGATTTGATTATCTTCACATATCTAAATATATTTTCAACTTCTGCATTCAAATGATGCAATTCTATCCATTCTCGTGGAGTTTTATCGGCTGAATTCGGGAAATATCAGCCAGATCTAGCATGAAAGTTGCCAACGTTGCCATTCCCCATGTGTATAATGTCTGATTATTTTTTTGCCTCTAGTAACGGAGGAAGGTGTTCATCCACCGGGGGTCTCCCTGCTGCGTATGTAATTGATTTGATGAATAGCTTCCAACTTAATTAGCCGCTGATATATTCAATATGAAGTTAATATTGCGTGAATCCAAGATTTCACCCTACGTCAACTTCAATTACGTCATTTCCCTACCATGGGCTACGGGGTATTTTTTCAGAAACAAATCAGGAAGAGATAAGTTATTTATAGTCTTATATGAGTTAGTTGTATGTGTTGGGTAGGAGAACAGGAAACAGCGTGAGGAATGGACAGCGGAACAAGTTCAAACCCAGCTGGAATAGTTAGTATTTACATTGCATAGGGCGATTAGGAAGGCATGAATCCATCTCTTCTTCCAGATATAAATTGAATTACATAAAGTGATATCACTTTGGGTGCTTATTGCCTTCAAGTCTACTCCACATTTCGTAAATGGGTTGTATAAGTATTGGCGTAATTTGTGAAACAAAATCGGCGCTGCTTACTGAAGAGAAAGTGAACAACTGATATCATCACTTGGTGGCATTACCGGAAATATGATATACAGTAAACTCATTCTCTCCAAGGCAAAGAGTTGACAACTCCATTTAATGACATACACATTCTAATCTCTTTTTTTTCTGCATTTTGGCCGGAAAATTATATACATCTAAAGTGAAAGAAGATTTTAGTGCCATATTTCAAAAATTGAAATAATTGAACATTTGAAATTATGCAACCTGAAGTTAGACAATTCGTTATAACGGCAGTTTGAAGTATCTGACGATGCTATAATAACTGGGATTCAGTGTATATTTGTTTTTTAACTATCAATACACTTTGTTTGAATTGCATTCATTATGACAGCAGGTTTGTTATAATAATAGTTATGAATAATCAAGATGCCCCTTTTGTTTTGTTATTACTAGTATACGTTTCTAACAACCGCCCATTGCAATGTATCAAAATAACCGGAATTAGTTTTCTTATTGGTCTTTCATTACCAATGTGTTTCGTATCAATCGTCTGTCATAATGGCAATTTATTATAATGGCGCTTATAGAACCAACAGTGCCGTAAAAACGGGAAGAATAGGAAGCTAATTGCAAATGAAGCATTTCATTCATCAAAGCATATAATCTATAGAGACAAAATGAAAACAGCTGGAATTTAGATAAAAATACCTATCCAAATTTAAAATATAAGTAAAATGATTACCGAATGTCAAAAAAGCTGATCAAAAAGTATCAATTAAACCATAAATTTACAAAATAAAGACAAGAAAATGTTATTTTAAGTCAGGTCAACTTCGGCAGGTAATTCCAGTTCTAAAAAAAATGGCTACAACTTGCAGTCTACAATTTTGTATAAAGGGTGAGTTGACACAGATAGGTTCAAATGACATCCGGTGATCGTCAGAAGTCAATCCAGGGTCAGATCAGATTCCGCCTTTTCAAATAAAACTACCTATGGGCTGTACAATTGATTACAAAAGTAAATTTTGCGTTCAAAGAAGGATGATCTTACAAAATCTATTTTCAACAGCTGCACCCCATGGGCTACAAATTAAGGTACAAACGTAATCTGACCATGAATTGAAAATTTTGTGATACCAGCCTAACTTGACCACTAAATGTCAAATTGGAAACTGGTTAATCTAAGCATTTTCAAACTGCAGGAGCCGGTTGCACAATAACAATAGCAGTTGATTCTAATATCTTGTGACTACAAAAGGCCCATTAGTTATCAAGTCAATTTGGCATTTCTGAAAATGTCAATTTGGTATTTTTGACAAACTTGAAGGTTTGCAGTCCTTACTCTGGAAAAAAATTAGTTTAAAATGTACATCAGGCTTTAAATATCGATGGAATTGTTTGTGCATATACGCTTTATGCATATAAACACACGCATGCAAGCATACACACACACACACACACATACACACACACACATACACACACACATATATATATATATATATATATATATATATATATATATATATATATATATGATCGGTGCTGTGATGCCATGTTAATATAACATCACTTATAAAATCTTGAAATCAGTTAAGGTTAACAACAAGGGAAGATTTGCACTTTGTTCAATGGTAATAAATTGTACGCGAAACAGGGAAAAAGCCCTCACAAACGTAGTATTGATTACACAGGTATTTGTAAAAAGTTGCTGAAGTGACACAAAAAATTTGAAAGTTCATCATCTTTTGTGTTGAGCTTTCTTGACCATACGCGTGCACAAACACACACACATATCTAAATCTAAATCTCCCCTTCTTTCTCTCTCAATCCCCCCCTCTCTCTCTCTCTGTCTATATATATATATATATATATATATATATATATATATATATATATATATATATATATATTGTGGATATGTGTGTGTGTACGCACCTGTGCTGAAATCTATCTTGTACATTTAACTATATTGTAATCTGGAAATGAAATTTAGCATATTAAACTATTACGAAGCCAACCATTCAAAATGGCTTCAGATTGCATCAAACCGAATTTAACTAGAAAAGTGTTATTCTGTTAGAATTTTTTTGGAATTTTCAAGCATAGTTTTTTGCAATAAATTTCCTATTCTAATGGCATATTTTAAAGGATTACACAAAACAATTCCTGATTGACGATTTGTATAATTTGATGAATTGCACCGTGTTGAATAGAGGAAGTAAAAAAAAACAAACTTCTATTATTCACACTTCGCTGAATTGGCAATTTTGTGAGAAAACTGTCACGTTATGTTATGAAAATTACATTAAAATCAGTGAAATGGTAGAATTCAACTGAAGAGCGTGTGTCATCTATTAACATATGCATGAAGGATTATCAAATTTCGTTTTAAATCATGGCTTTATCTAACTAGTTTATCTAATAATTACAACGTGAATATCAGTGGTTTAGCTACATATCTCGAGGCCCGGAAGTGGGGTTTGATATCTTGTAGGACCATTCAAAATATTTAGCAGGGTCTGATAAAAAAGAAATTGCAATAAATATTTATCATATGATTGATGGAAAAATAACTTAAATGTTTAATTGTGATTTTGAAATTCATGCACAAGTATATCATTGTAATTGAATAATGTCAGTGGAAAGCTAGTTGCCACCTTTACCTACAACCCCAGCTAATATCAGAGCACTGTATTCATCGTCGTATAAGTTCCTTTTCCCCTTCCCCCCCCAAAAGTGGGAAACATGAAATTAATCTCCGTTGAACGTCCTCACAGTTAACAGAACTGTTGGAGGAATTTCAGGGGTTCGTTTCATTTAGTTTTATTCCCTGTAGAAATAACAGAACTACTCCTTCTGCTGATTCTGGCCGGATGCTAAAAATCATTATTTCCATTTCAAACAAAATTCAAACATTACATGCACGTTCCATTATTCATACAAATGGTCATGGTCGGATTCGGGGGCAAGTTTGGAGGATAGATTACGGATAAGGGATTGGGGTAAGGATTGGATCAGGATTTCGACTGATATGTCATAGATTTAAGGAAAGATATCAACAGGGTTATTTCAAGTGTATATAGAATTTGGAACAATGAAGTTAGCTTGAGAAGAGAAGTACAGCTGATTTAGGTTTTTAAGGGGGATAACTTTGAGAAACATGCCCAAAATATTCTATGACCAAGTAACCAAGAAAAAATGAAAGAAAAAAAAATTTTGGATGTTAACCTTGGGAAATGTTATTCAGTCAGTCAGACAGTCAGTAGGTCAGAATGTTTTTGTGGCGACTTTCCAGCAAAAAATGAAGAAAAAGTAAAACAAATGAACGATAAATGCCTTTGGAGTTCATTGAACAATAAACGAACCAAGCCACAGATACAGCTTCCTCTTCCATTCTGTCTCTGTATTTCATTGCCTTGTTTTCTACCTCTTCCTTTAACTCCTTCAATTTATATTGTTCTTTGTTTTTTTGCACTCTTTCACTGTCTATGTCACGCTATCTCCTTTGTTTTCTCTTTTTCACTATCTTCCCCGTCTTACCCTTCCTCTTGTTTTCTCTCTAATCTTCTCTCCTTTTCTTTCTCTATCCTTCATCTTTTCTCACTCATTTTTCTCTCCTTTGAGTGAAACCAAGTAAACGAGACAGAAACTTCAGACTCAACGTAGCAGAGAATTGAATGCTTTGAAGAAGGTAAATGGAAAAAAAGAAAATAAACTAAATCGTAAATTCTCGAGAGAAGAGATAATTTACTGGAAAATGTAACGGGGAAGAAGGCCATTACTGCGTAAAGGGTAAGAAATGAAAGAAAAAGTAAAAACAATGGCTAAATTCACTCAGAGATAGTCTTTGTGCTCGTACCTCCATTCACTGATTTCTTCATTCCTTCATAAGAAAATCCGAAATACTAGATCATATCTTTTCTTTGTATTCATTTAGTCTTTATTTGTTCTTTCAATGAGATGATTATCAGAATTTGCCATTTCTAAATTGTGTCATTTTTTTTCTTTTTTCTCCTACTACTGCTTGTTCCTTTGTATTCATGGAAATAAAGAAAAAAAAAAACAAAAAAAAACAAACAAAAAAACATCAACGAGAAATGTATCATTCTTTTCATTCCATTTTATTCTCGTTCAAAATGGCTACCGGTATTACGTTGAAGTTGGGGAAATTAGAAAATGTCAACCGAAACTGTCTTCAAAACTTTCAAGATCATTTTCTTAAGTTTTTAGGGGGTCTGGCTCAATGTATGTATGTATGCATGTATGTATGTATGTATGTATGTATGTAGGTACGTATGTATAAATGCATGTATGTATGTATGTGTGTTATGTATGTATGTATGTTTGGATCACATGTACAGGCTGGAATATCAGATGCGAACAGCTGTATATTTAAATACTCACAGCTTGTAATGTCTAGAGAAAAATGCTCCGTTTGTTTCCTGAAAAATCCCTTCCTAATTGTTTAAGGGATTTTTCAGTGAAAGTTTATTCTAACTTAGTGCATGATTTTGTGTCAAACAACATTCATTCTTCTTTTAAAAAGAATCAGAAATTTTGAGCGATTGCTACACAACAAAATGCAAAGAGAGTTACTAATCCATGGATCATTCGTTTTCTAAATTTCGACATTGATTATGCCAAAGATAGCATGCTGCCAAAAGCTGTTTGTCACATGGTGGTTTTTAGTGAGTGAGTCACCCAGCCTGTTTCGATTCTTTTTTTCTAAATTTTCATTCATGTTCGAAAACTGCCACTGGCATTATCTGATGTGTTGTAGTTGGAGAAATTGTCGTCAGTTTCCAGCAATTAGCTACAACATTAACAAAAGACAATGCAAAGAGATAAAAATGACCTGTTCTCTTCACATAGCAAATTACAGATTTTCCTTTGTGTAACACTAGTTGATTTGAAGTCAGGAAATAAGGGAAATATTGGCTTAAAAACGACTCTTGCTTTTGACAATTGTTCATTGTATGTAGGACGATAAAAAAACTTCGATATAATCATTGGATAATTAAGAGCGAATAATTCAGAGTTGGCAAATTATATGACGATGTCGGATATATAAAAAACTATTTAGCGTTTTTATGTATCAATTTCTAAAATTTATGCCATCAATTTAGTATTAGAGCTTTATTTAAAACATTTCTCGAGTGATTGATAGGTTGGATCTGATTTCAATTTTCAATATTTATTTTATTCTCATCTTGATCATTCCCTGTCAGTTGACTGTGGGAGATGAAAGAAGCCATTAAACAGACGAAGAAAGCAACTGCCCCTGGACCAGACAACATCACCATCAACCTACTCTGAAAAGCATGTAAAATCATTACTAGGAAACTGGCCGTCCTTTTCAACTTGTGTCTAAAACACAGTAAAGTCCCAGACGATTGAAACACTGCTATCATCGTGCTTTTATATGAAAAAGAAAACCCGAAGACATCAACAACTATAGGCCTATAAGCCTACTCAACTGTGTATATAAACTTTTCACAAAGATCATCACCGACCAAATCACAAAAACACTCGATGAAAACCAGCCACGTGAACTAGCTAGATTTAAAAGAAGCTACTCGACCATGGACCACCTGCACTCGATAAATCAGCTGAAAGAAAAAGCAGTTGAGTATAAACTACCACTTGCCCTAGCATTTATCGACTTCAAAAAGGCATTTGGCTCAGTAGAAATCTCTAAGGTCATGGAGGCCATCAATCGGCAAGGTGTAGATCCAGTATATGTTGAAGTGTTGAAACATATATACTTCGACAGCCGTTCCTTTATCAGGTTACATAAAGACTCAGACCTCTTTCAGCTCCAGAAAGTAGGAAGACAAGGTGATACCAGCTCACCTAAACTCTTCACAGTCTGCCTCGAGATGATCTTCAGAAGACTAGACTGGGACAGTAAAGGAATTAAAATAGACAGCAAGTATCTGAGCCACCTCAGATTTGCAGACAACATTGCTTTTTTCGCAGAGAACCTACACGACCTCCAACTAACTGAAGAGAGCAAGAAAGCCGGCTTACACATGAACTTCAGCAAGACGAAGATCATGTGCAACAACCACATTGGGGATAGAAACACTGAGATCAAAATCGAGGACACAGAACTGGAGGAAGTAGACCATTACATCTATTTACGACGATGAATCTCCATGAAACCCTCAAAGAAGTAGAAATCATGCGAAGAATCACACTAGGATGGCAAGCCTTTGGCAGAGCTAGCTCAACCTTCAAAAAAGAAAATCCCATTAATCCTAAAGAGAAGGATGTATAACTAATGTATCCTCCCAATAGACACCTATGGAGCCGAAACATGGAACCTAACCAAGAGACAGATCTGCAAATTGAGAACTATGTAACGTGCAAATGAAATAATCATGCTGGGCCTCACAGGGAGAAATCAAAAGACAGCACAGTACATCCGAGAAAAGACAAGAGTCAGGGACATCATGAAATCCATTAAAAATTTCAAATGGCGGTGGACTGGCTATGTTGCAAGAAAGGCAGACAACCGATGGACATCACAACTCGCGACATGGATCCCCCAAGATCAAATCTGCAACCGAGGCCGGCTGAATATTAGATGGCGAGACGACCTTGACAAGTTCAGGGAGTAATGGCTCCACAACGCCGATGATAATGAAGTGTGGCAAATCGAGGGAAAGGTTTATGTCCAACGACGGACGTTAAAAGACTGATGATGATGATGATGATGATGATGATGATTATGATGATGATGATGATGATGATGATGATGATCCATAAAAAATCTGCTACATATCGATACCATCTATGGGCAATCAAAAACATGTACGATCAGATAAAAGATCTAACTTTACAATATCAAAAAAGGGAGGTGACTTATATTAAGTTAGCATTTGATTGCTAATGAAGTATCCATCAATGCCCATCTGTACACATGGAATTTCGGTGATATTATACGGTTTTGGTAAACAACTATAGTTACTGTTTATGGATGTTCCCCCAGAAGCAATGACCTGTTCAAACGCATGCTGTCGTCTGATTCACGATAGTAAATGCAATTCATTGAACTTCAATCGTGATTCAGTGGACAAACAGGTACTTTTGGCAATATCATGGGATTTGCATATATTACAACAACCTAAGGGAAGTAATTTCACATGAATCCATCAGAACATGTGATCAATCCATTTGTAATTAATCACTCGACCTGTCACAAAAGCGTTTTGAGATTCTTCGATACGCCTGGGAAGTACTGAGTGAAATTTCCACAATATTATCTGGTTTGGACATACAACTACAACATATCGTACATAAAAAGGGCCCCAAAATTAAATCTCTTCTCCCATTGCCTATGCCTATTTCACCTGAAACTACGATTACATTTTTTGGAAATACCATGTTGAGAATCATGAGTGGAGACATTATTGTTTCAAAACAGGAACCAAAAATCAAACGATACATCTACCATCCCTACATTTGAATCGATGATTTCTAATTCCAAAACTGATTCGAAACAAAGTTGTAGTTGCATTAATATTCGTGATGATAGCAACAGGTGAATGAGGGTGAGGAGATCATGATATTCCATCCAGAAATCGGGCCATAAAAGAAAAACAACTGGTCAGTATTACAGTTTGCATCAATACTTTGTTCTGCCTCTTCATGTATGGTTATTTCATTTAATTAGTTGGCTCCATATATATATATATATATATATATATATATATATATATATATATATATATATATATATATATATATATATATATATATATATATTTATATATATATATAACATCAACATATTATGCTTCATTGTATTTGCCAGGGCAAAGAATGTGCTTGTTGGCACTATTATTTCACGAAATATCACGTGAAAGGATATACTTTTTTAAGCTTAGAATCATCAGTTATCCACTTTGGCGAACCGAAACCTTCTGCTAGAGATGTATAAATTTATTTTAACCCTAGGAAGCCCGTGTATGAAGGCATCAGCAAACTAAAAATAAATAGATAATCATTTGAGTTTTCTTCTTTAAACAGAAATGCATAAATCTACTCAATTTTATTTACATTGTAGGGCCACTGTTGAATAGAATTGGAAAAAACTTGAATAACCCTACTCGTTTTGAGAGAGAGGATGAATTGTTAAAAATAAACACTACTCAACAACTTTTTATTTGAATCCATTCATTCCTGGCAAATATCAAATATTAACAAACAACAATTGATAGACTAATTAATTTTGTGCATGTAGATCTCTCATCGTCAATGGATTTTATGAAACAACTAATTTTGTGAGTATGTCATCACCTAAAACTTGATACAGTCCGCTAAATATGGTATTCATACTTAACAGGCAAATAAAAATGTTTTAAAGTAAACGTTTACCATTAAAAAAGGTTATGAAGCGATTTTTGGGGTGTATTTACAATGTAAATATCACGCTAAATTTAAATATCAATAAGTTTTTAGCTATTCTTACAATAAACCAGCCAGCGTCTGTTTATTAGTGTGAATGCTAGGATAGTCAGTGATGAAATTGCTAAATGTTCGATCATTATCAACAAGAACCATGTATGTGCTTCTGGCAAATTCTTCCTTGGGAAATTCAAAAAGCATAAATTAGGTGAGTAATGATTCACATTTTAAATCAATGACACATTTGCACCCTCATTATGTGTCAAACTGTATTTCTGCTTACCTTAACGTTTACTTATTTATCTAAGTGTTATTTATCAAATTTATGTCGGTTCAAAATTCCAATGGTTACTTATGCGTCCCCTTATAATGTTCAGACCAAATTTCAATAATTTCAATTCTCACGTTTATTCAAAGTGGTTGATGGCATGGAAAGAGTGCTGTCAAATGAAAAAAATGAATTGTCTGTATTTCTTCCAGTTATTTTGAATCAAACAGAATATCTTTAAAATAAACTGGTAATCCGACAATTTTTTTATAGTGCAGTGTCGATTACTGCAGTATCGATGTGATTCAGTCAATGTATGGCTCAAGAGATTAATTTTACTAATTGAATAGATTAAGATGAGATCTTCCTCAGTTTTATAAAGGGAACAACTAACTTTGTCATTGAATTTTTTTTCAGTACAAACTATAATTAGAAAAAAGGGAAAAGCTTAAAATTCATTTTTCAAATTTGAATCAAGAAATGAAAAATAAATATCGAACCAAAAGAATATAACCAACAATCACATTAGCATATGCTATATTATATTTCATCAAAACAAAAATACAGACATAATTATAGTCAATCTGTTCATTGATATATTGATTATTAGTTGATCAATGACTAGAAAAACATTCGTTTTTACTTCGAAAGGTGCTGTTATCTCTGGCCAAGTGGAATGCACTCTTTGCCAACGAAGCTGCGGCATAACATGGTTGCTAATTCAGCTATTTAACGGCAAAATTTGCAAAAATGCTTTTTTAATATGCATTTGGATGCAGACAATTTAAGTATATTAGAATTTCTCGACTAAAAAGATTGGCTGACAGTAATCTTCCTTACGACTCCAACCCCCCTACTTACTCTTATAGTTTTCTCATGTTTATGACTGGAAGCCGTGACAATAAGTCTCTCTAGGTCTTGACCAACCTCAACTATCTTCCTCACCTATCAAAGTGGTGCTGTTGTTTGCATCACCTCTACCATGCTGTGATCCTTATTACCTCTTATTCCTACTTCCTCTAATGTAATTTTCAGTGTCTTTGGTACGCTCCTGTGTGTACCTACTATCACTGGTACTACCATATCTTTTGTATTCAACCCCTTCTCCTCCTTTGCCAGGTACTTGTATCTAAACCTTTTTTTAACCCTCTTTTGCCTTCGCTCTATGATCTGCAGACACTTCAATGTCTATCATTTTGCATATTTTCTTCCATTGTTCACAATCACCAACTTGTGTGTCATATCTGGAATGTAAGGCATTGTGAATTTTTATAATTGTTCCTTGTTCAAAGGTCCATTGATTTGAGTTTTTCTTTTGTCCTGATTTAGTTGATAGTCGGTATTTCAATTCCTTCTGCTGATGCAAGCTTTCAATCAAGCATTGCCATTTTCCAAATTCCGAGCTCTTCTTCCTCTTCTTCTTCTTCCTCTTCTTCTTTTTCTTCTTCTTTTTTTTCTTCTTCTTTTTCTTCTTTTTCTTCTTCTTCTTTTTTCTTCTTCTTTTTCTTCTTCCTCTTCTTTTTCTCCTTCTTCTTCGTCTTCTTCTTCTTCCTCTTCTTCTTCTTTTTTTTCTTTTTTTCTTCTCCCTCTCCTTCTCCTTCTCCTTCCTCTTCTTCTTCTTCTTCTTCTTCTTCTTCTTCTTCTTCTTCTTCTTCTTCTTCTTCTTCTTCTTCTTCTTCTTCTTCTTCTTCTTCTCCTTCTCCTTCCTCTTCCTCTTCTTCTTCTTCTTCTTCTTCTTCTTCTCCTTCTTCTTCTTCTTCTTCTTCTTCTTCTTCTTCTTCTTCTTCTTCTACTTCTTCTTTTTCTCCTTCTTTTTCTTTTACTTCTTCTTTTTCTCCTTCTTTTTCTTTTACTTCTTCTTTTTATTATTAATATGATTATCATACAACAACAAGAACTAAAACAACAACAAGAACAATAACTGCTATCCGCTCTCACGTCTATATTTCAGCCGCTCCATCAGTTAATTTGATACTCAGGCTGAAATTTCGAAAATGAAAAATTGTGGAAAAGATAAATAGTATTATAAAAAGAGATACTTAAATTGATACTACTTATTTACGATACAAAATCTACTAAAAATGCCATTACGTCTTTCAACAATATTGCACTTACCAATTATTTACGTTTTTCAGCCAAAAACTCGTCTGAATAAATGATAACTTTTGAGGAGACCACTGGGAAATAATACAAACTTTACATCTTTTCCCATTAGATCAAAGTGTCATTCAACAACCTGGCCATAAAGATTGATAGAAATATTTCATTTCCGGTGTTAAACTAAGAAAAAAATCAATCTTGGATATAAAAATTCAATGACAATAATTGAATCAGTATTAACGCGTTTGACAGCGCGGAAAACGACATATTACTAACATTGCATGAAACTTGGAAGTGGACTGACATGCAAGAAGATATCTATTCACAAAACGTGGTTACTTTCGAAAAATCTCATATTTTCTCTCACCAAGTACTGAAGAAAAATTGATAAAAGACTCTAAACATAATGAATTGATCGACGTTCTCAGGATCATAAAATAAATTGTTCAGTGGAAGAAATTATTTGCGAAGGAAAAAAAACGAGGATAAAAAAAAAGCGAGAAGGTAATGTATAAAAAGAACTTTATTGAATTATTCCTGTAAATTCCTCTTCAATAATCACTGAAGAAAACAGAATATTCAATACAAAATTAAAATCTTTTGTGGATCATAAAATAAAGGGTACAGTTGGGTTAAAATCATTTGAAGTGAAGTAGAGAAAAATTCAATTAGAAGCAAAAAATTGGATGAAAAAGGAAAGCAATAAAATCTAGCAGACGCAATGGACGGGAAATCAGGTACTTTTACAATGGAACTCAATAATTTATTGATTTGGAAAAATATATGAAGGATGACCAAAGAAAGAGAGTAAAGAAGGTAAAGCAAACAAAAGAGATGACAAACATGGAACATTAAGACGGAAAAAAAAAGTTCAGGAAAAAAAAAAGAAAAAAGAAACATTAACTCTATGAAAAGCAGAATGGTTCCAGTGAGAGAAAAATCCCATATGCTTTTTCAACAGATGTAGGGCTGATGTAAATTTTCCAAAAATTCTAACCTACGTTAACCTACTGGAAATATGGATTAATGTTTCCATCAGTTCGGAAGGAAAAGTCAATCACAAATCCATCCTCTCGATAGTCACGTATGGAACTGAAAGATAAAAATTAACGCTAAAAATCAATCTCAAACTGAAAACCATGCAACGTGCACTGAAGAGTCATGACCTTAGTATGGGCAAACAGCTCACATGACAGCGTGGTATTTTACTAAGGAATTTTTTAAAATGTAACAATGTGTATATTGCAGAAAATTCAGATATGGCCACACCAAAATATGTATGGCCAAATACTTTTCAAAATTCCAAATTTATCCTATAAGACAAAATGGAAACCCTGTTTCAATTCCGTATTTCAAAAAAAAAAAATTGAACAGTATTTCCATTCACAATATAGTGTAATTGGTTTGAAGAAAAATTCGCCATGTCTCTTCAAATTAGTCTCTGCAATTGGAGGCAAACGTTAAAATTTTGTGATATGTTGTGATAAACCCTAGGATGAAACTTGACAAAACTTAAAGGGTGATATTCTTAATCATTAAATGCTTTCAATGAAGTAATGATTTATTCAAGGATTTTTTTGACAAAAGAAGAATCATATCATTGCCTCTTTATTAGACTGAACGCATTATTTGTTGGTATGGATTAATTCTCTTGAACAGTTATCGTTTCCCATTCAAATATTACCATTACATTACTAAATTACTGCAAAAGAAAGGTCAATCAGATTCTATCGTGGGGGTCAAGTGTTAACATTTGGGTTGGTTAGTCATGGGTCAATCTATGGTCGAATCATAACAAAATCATATATATATATATATATATATATATATATATATATATATATATATATATATATATGTGTGTGTGTGTGTGTGTGTGTGTGCGTGTGTGTGATTTGTAATTGAGCTATATTATATACAGTCATTTATTTTGAGTAATATCCCACTATTACACGGTTCATACATGTATATGCATATAAAAATGATGGGAATTTTGGAAGTTTCTCTCAATTCAAATAAATTGATTTTCTTCTTCTTCTTCTACTTTTTCTTCTTCTTCTTCTTCTTTTTCTTCTTCTTCTTCTTCTTTTTCTTCTTCTTCATCTTCTTCTTTTCTCTCTCATACACTTTCTTTATTGTTTGATTATATAAATTTGCATAGCGATTCTTTGAGCGTGTCTTACGATGTATATATATATATATATATATATATATATATATATATATATATATATACATATATATATATATATATATAATATATATATATATATTCTCTAGTATATCTCGAAAATTTATATATATATTCTCTATTATATCTCGAAAATTTTCAGACATACGCATCAATTGAATCACCTAAATACAGGAATATATCTATATAGCGTGTACTTTGCATACACACTTGCGAGTAAACACATAGACACATACGCATACACACACACTCACACACATTTATTCATAAAAAGAACTATGTGTGTTTTTCTTTGTTTTTTCACTTTGTAAAGGGAACACGTTTGCCAATGGAATAAAATCCAGTCCCATCATTTTTCATAATGTTCTCTTGCATTCAAACGAGTATTTCATATTTCTCCCCCCAAAAGACGATTTTGTTGCATTTAAATTCAGTTAGTATCGGCTTCCTGAGAATTTGCCTCACTATTCTAGAAAGCAAGAAGCAAATTTAGTTTTCAGGTTTTGCAGTGAACCATTATAGATGCAGCACACTCCCTCATCTCCCTTATCTTGCACTTAGTCATTTTCACTGACCCTGTCTTACATAATATCCTCAACGTCGTTCATGTTTAGAGAAGCTGAACGATTCCCATATAAATTAATGGTAATTGCCACTTCCATCTATGACAATTCGTGTTAATATAGGCTTTTAGAGAAATACTCTTTTATTGTGGAACATTAAAATTCAAGTATGCTGTTAATGGGGATAAACTGTTACATTTATATTGTGTACATTACACATACAGAGTAGACAATGGAATGCATATATAGACTAAACGTTGACATGCGCTTTTGCACACTCGAATTTTTACATAAGTTATAACAAGAAGAGAATTCTAATGTAAAGTACACATACCACTCAAAAGAAAGACAAAAATAAAGGACAATTGAAATTAAAACAGTTGATAAGGAAGGAAGGCTGTATAGTAAACCATTGATGACTGAGGACTTCCGGAAGTAGAACAGTCGATTTTTTTCTATTATTTGAACTGATAATAAAGAATTTATGACGTCAGTGGGACAAAGTGACGAATAGAAGTGTCCAAGTTGAAAAAAAGATCCATTGGAGTTACAAATTCGAATAATAATTAAAAGTGTGGGAGATTTTTTAGTAATTATCAAAATGACATATTTGAAAGTTTTCAAATCTATCCTTCATCAAAACATGAGATTAGAAAAGTCTGCAACCGTAACACTAATCCCATGACAGACTTTGTCTGTTGGCTCGTTTTTTCTATCCATCGTACTGTGCTAATAATACTAATTTGGTTACTTACAAGATACTTGGAGACATTTTCAGCCAAATTCAGCCAGGAGATTGACAAAAAATGCCACATGCTAAAACTGTTCTAAAAATTTTGCAATACCACAATACACATCGAAACTTGCTACTTCAAAAAAAAAAAAAAAAATTCGAAGTTTTTGTTCCATATGAATGAGAGAAGAAATATAATTCCAGTTCAGAAATCAGCTAACATCATATATAAGAACTACGAACTATAAGAACCTAAGGAAAATGTTTCAAACTGAGAAATTCCCGTATAAAATCGTCTCATTTATTGAAACCAGGACATTTCAAAAGAAAATATATGATGCAATAAAATGCTGAAAATGTTCATTGATTTAACAATTTGATTCAAACTATAGCTGCAAAGAGGTCAGGAAAAGGATGACTAAAATACGATTAAGTTAACAGGAATTATTGAAAATAATAATAACAACAATAATTATAATAATAATAATAATAATGATAATAATGATAATAATAATAATCATGATGATGATGATAATGATTTACAGTAGTTCTTAATAAAATATTTTGGCATCCGGTAATTTTCGATGTGTTTTCAGCTGGAAACGTCTCTAACTATCTGGCAACCCCCATTCAACTTTGTTTTGTTCACTGCAGCCCTTTGACTTGTTTGTTTGTTTTTATCTACTTTTCTGGGGAGATATGATATAGCCTGCTGTTATTCCCACGGTAACTGACTTTTGGGCGTCAACACTCACCAAATTCTAGACGAACCTACGTAACACACAACAATGCACACGCAAACGTGGAAGCAAAAGGGAAATAGTTAGAGACAGAGACAGAGATAGATAAAGAGAGAAAGACTGGGGGAGAGAGAGTAATTGTCTTGAATTAATGGAAAAACAGCAAGAACATATACATAGCACCCACTTATCTTTGTGAGATCATGGAAGAGCGACCAAATCTGACGGTATTCAAAGAAGAAGACATGGAAGACACGACATTTCTACAATAACTGACTGGCTTACTTCCAAGGTACGTATACATATCACCAAAACATCCTCATCCAACAGTAATAGTATCATCATCTTTATTGACATTGCTTTCATTGCATTCAGAACCATCATCACGATCATCATCACTACGACTATAACGTACTGACCTATAAAGTAATAAATATATATATATATAAACATTTATAAGCACAGACATGCGGTGACACACACACACATTTACATACACACACACATATATATATATATATATATATATATATATATATATATATATATATATATATATATATATATATATATATATATATATATAATGAGTTACCAGGGAAAATGGTGTGGCTGCTGGAAAGAAAAACCTGTGACTTGCTCGTCTGCAATAAGGGTAAGAAGTAGCAGAAACAAAAAGTTGAAAATGCCGAAGTTACAATTTATGTCCCTTTTTCTCGACTCCAGGGTCTCACGGTACATAAATAAAGTCAGAAATTGCAGCAAACTAAATGAATGCTGTATGGTGTAGAAAACAGATGGATGCATCACAAAGTGAATGTCCTTCCTTTTCTGGTAAAAGTGACGACTTTCGCACATCTCTCGGCAGGATGTGAGTGGCATTTTCATGAGGAAGATCTCCTCGATCAATATGTATATAAACAGGTTTTATGGAAAGAGACCCTTTGATATGATTTTGATAACATTAAAAAAACGGATGATCCTTGATCAACTCATCCAAATAAGCAAATACTTCTGGTAACAAAGACAATTTAAAGACGGTTGTCTTTCTTTAAAAGATTTGTGGATCAGAAAAACGCTCATCATTATCTGAATTACCAGTCTTCATAGATGCATATTTGGAAAATGCAGATTGTTCTTAGGTGACAAACACCTTTTGAGTTCAACCCTCCCCCGAAAATCTTCATCATCCCATGAACCACTTTGTATTCACCAAGTGCATACCTGCTTTTTTCAGCGTATATATGGGTATGTATGTTTCAGTGCTTACCTCACCTAATCTATTCCTAATCCAAACTTTATATTAACATTGCGATCTCCACACAATAACGCAGACAATTACCAATAGACAGCAAGGCATGTTCTGTTGTATTTGTACTACTTAGAGCCATGAATGATATAGGATAAAAGTTGAATCCAACTTATCAAGTACCCAAATATTCTGACCTTAAAGCAATTTCCAATTCTTGATAATGCCCAGCTCTTCGAGCAGCACAACACATATAATACCCATAGCCACTGCTCTTAAATTCCAACAGGAAATCTAACGAAGCAAGCACATATCCCTTCACGGACAAGGGACGTCAAGGAAGAATATCATGATCTATCAAGAATTTTCATCATTAATTTCGATTTTTGCTCTCAAAGCAAAAAATCTTATGCTAAATTTGTGTTTGACGGAAACCTTCCAGTCACTAGAAGGTGTGCCCACTTGCTAATGATTCCACCCCCAAATGGAAATGCAACAACATCTACGGCATACTCATATATTCAATTATGAATTGATTCAAAAATAATGTCTTTATATAATTTTTTATATCATTTGAATGAAGTAATAATTCATAATGCATTTCAGGGATTAGTTCATCTGTTAGAAATGCTAAAAACATTCCCAACTATATGTTGATTCCCATTTCAAGTATATATTCCTATAAAAGAGTCTGGAACCTGATTTAAGAACTCTAAAGCTATTAATATAATTCTCTCCTGGGGAATTATGAAATGTTCCATCACTAAATACAAATAGAGAACCGACTCCTCCTTTTGGTCAAATCTGCTTCCTGTCGCCAGGTTAAAAAAAGAGCAAGGACAATTAACTCAGCGAGGATAAGTTAAAATTAATCCGGAGAGGATTGTATCCACTTCCCATTGATGACCTGATGAAGAAGATAAATCCTTGTTTTTCCTTTTCAATGGATAAACTAGTGCAGAATAAAGTAATCGATGTATCTTCAGCTGATTGCTCAAAATAAGACGAATCTTCACAATGCAATAGGCTGGATAAGTAGTAGTTTGATTGCTGTAACCAGTCCGAATGTACAATTTATTTTCTTTATTTTTAGCAGCATTTTTTTTACAATAGTATTCTTATTGCAAAAAACTATGTTATAGTTTTGTATCGTTTGTACAATTTAATTAGACTTACCGGTGAGTCGCTGAAAGATCAGGTAAGTAATCTATTTTCCCATGATTAACCTGCACGGACAATGTCATTGAAGTGTGTGATAAATCTATTGTCAGACTCAAAATACAAGGCAATTACTATCACAAGTAAGACAAATGATATCTGTAATCAAATAGATCTAACTACGGTATGAGTTGGATATTGAGCGTTATCATCAGTGGTAATGATGTCAGTTATGAATGAATGAGTTTTACTGAATTTCAAGTTCGTTTTTCTTGCTCTCTTCATTCAGCTCACACTCATTCACTTAACATCATGGATGTTCTCAGTGATAAGGAGGGTGCTCTAAACAAATTTGAGGTTACTTAGATCTTTTTCATCTACTCTTATTCATTAATATTTGCAGCCTAGGTTCCTTTAAATCCAAAATGATTGGAAAAACGAAACAGAACCTGCATCACGAATCATCAAAATGAAATTTCATCTTCCAAGTACACACTATTCTTTCTTAAAAACATATTTGGTTGTTCCAAAATATGATTATTATCTGTAACTAGAAGCAAATTGGTGGCCTGGTAACTATTTTTCGGTAAGCTAACTAGTCGTAAAATATTTTCTGTATGATACTTGACTAATTACATGTTGCATCTTTAATTTGTAGCGTTTTATCAACAGGGAAAGTATTCCCCCTTGCAACCAGGTCGGTGTTCAAGTCAAGGTAGAATCGAGTTAATATTGTATGACAATACAATCCTTCTCATGTGAAATTTCAGCGCAGGACAACTTCCTCCAACCCCATCTCATTCAGACTTGTATTAAACTCACTTTGCTGAATACAGAAAGTTGAAAAAATATGACACTGTATTTTGCAATGTATTTATAATGTCTTTGCTATGGTTGCGTGCAGAAAACCTTTTCTCAAGAGCATTTCCAGGTTTATTATTCAAAGAAAAAAAAGCATTTGAAATTTTTAGCAAAACAAAATATTTTGAAAATGTATTTTTTGAACAGGTGTATGATAGAGATTGTTGACTATTACCCATCTTGTATTTTCAGTTAACACATTTCTGATGAGAGAATCTCATCTAACCTTTATTCTTGTGTTCAGTGTCGTTGCAATTTCGTAAAGCTAGGGAGAAAGCACATTTGATTTTTCTTGACGGTAAGATTGCAAACTGCGTGAAATATCTGCGAAATTGGACTAAGTGAGACAATGTAAGTCCGTATTTATGACTTTTTCCGGGGAGGAAGGGCAATTTTCACTGTTTCTACGTAATAAGACAATGGATATAAAAATTGCATCTTTTTAAGGTCAATTTCTGATCACATCAGATTATTACCATTTTATCATTTTGCAAACATTTTTTGATCCACTTTTTAAAATTCTGCTTTTGAATAGCAACTGCAAGGAGATATTGTCAATTATGAAGAGTGGGAATTTCATTTTTTATTGCTGGACAAGTCAATGATCTTAGATAAGATTGATAAAAAAGTAGATAATGGCGTCATCACCTGATACATTTTGTTAGTTTTGGGTATTGTTGACGAAAGAGACTGGTAAACAGAGAAAAATATATTCAAAACAATATATTACAAGAACCAGAAAATTAAGGACCGCACACTTTATGATATGAACTTATATTCTGGAACAATGATTGTTAAACTCCAGTCAAAACTTGGAATGGCTTTAAATTCAACGACCCTGAAGTTGTTTTTGTTATTTTTACCTAAACAAATTCAGGGTAGTGGGAATTAAAATTGACCGTGATTCAGAATAACAACTAATTGATTAAATCAGATATATATTACTGACTGAGCTAAATAGATTATTTTTTCGTATGTATCAACACTTCTGTTAGAAATATACAAGGGTTTATAACATCCCATTGAAAGATACATCTATATTATAAACATTTTCAGACTGTGATTCGTAAATGCAACCAAGTGAGTGGTGACCAGCTCTTCTACAAGATTAGCCAAAGTGACGAGTCCTGGAAATTGAGAAAATATAATATACATGTCAGTCTATTCCATTCCAATGAATTGATAAAACTTTACGAAAAAACATCACATAATTCTCAATGAATACATATTCTATATAGAAGCGGAAGTGTTCTCGAGTCAGATTAGAAGCGAGAATGGATTTTATCATTCCAGTAGCAGGGATGGTTTTTATATTTTTCCCTCCAGTATCAGTATGAAATAAGATACATTGTTTATAATTGGATACTTATCAATTCAGATAAAAATATGATGGTCGCTTATCATAATCAAAGAGATGTGTATTCAATTATACAAAGCAATTAATCATAGCTGAATAGTTACAAGACAATATAATATCAAACTCCGACACTTTTGACCTTTCAGAATCAATTGTCAAGTTAATTACTAGAAATACATTAGGAATGATACATTTGAAAAGAAAATACGTCAATCTTTGTTTGGAAACAATTATAAATTTCATTGGGTTCTATGAAATATTTGCTGCATCCTGTTTCGTTTTATAACAGATGTAACAGTTAGTATAGGGAGATAAAGTTTTTTCAAAATACTTGAGATACCATTATATCATTTCCATTGATCATCCATGTTTGACATAACCATGATAAGAATTGTATCAGAGATTGTTTATTCATAATTGAAAATAACTGGGACTGTCAACTAAAACTGTCAACAAAACTGTAAACAGAGGTTTTCAATTGGCCACAACGAATGTCTATGTACTTGATAATGCCTTTTACACAAGCACAAGAGGTACTAATTGAGCTAAAGGGCTAATATTCACATTTTGTTTAGAGAGACTTTTTTTCTTGACACTCATAAAAAGGTTTTATATCCAGACTTTTGCTCCAGTGATAACAACCTAAGAAAATGCAAGAAAAAACTTTTGAATACATTACTCTTAACATAAATCTTGAATTCATCACTGTCAAAAGATCTTAGGCATGTGATTCTTTCTCTTGAGTGACTAAACATACAATCTGTCCAATACAATTCAGACGACTAACTAAAGAAGTAGTGTTGCCTTAGAACTCTTATACCACGATGGCAGAATACATTTATACATGAACACTATGGAATAAAAGACGAACAACATAGTGGTTGACTTGGACTTGATGCCGCGCGAACTCTGAGGCGGAAGATTGTCATTCATCTTGAAATATCTATACCTGTACGCTTTACACCGAAGCACAGTTGTTGACAGTTCATCAAGCACTGTCTATCTAAAAAAGCAAACTATTGACCACTCGAGCTGAATTTTTTCCTCCCATTGAAACTGCTCTCAGACTCTCATGAATTTGCATCGGTGCAAATATGAAGTTGAGTGAACTAACATTCGTGGGGAAATCCTATGTTACTTGTTTGTCACAACATATTCAAGTTATGATAAAAATGTTTATGGCATTATGGAAATTGATGAAAAATAGCAAACATAAGTGGAAACATCTTTACTTGGAGGAACAGATTGCTTTTAAAATAAAAGTGATATGTATCAGATACCATATTTTTATTGATTCCCTGAAAAATGTTGTTTTTGGGACATCATAAAATATTTTACAGAACTTTTCATCAAGTTCTGAAAGATCTTACGGCACTATCTTGCGCTACAAGAATCACATGAACTTATATTTTCCAGCTGGGCCAGGGTGTAGAATTTTTCTCTAGTTGTAAGCTTAAGCCACTCAATATAAGCCATCAGATAGAGAATTACAGGGCCCCAAAAGCAGTTGCATACGGCATAAATCTTGTAAAGAATGGAAAAAAAACTATATTGAAGGTTCTGGTGACAGTTTCAATACAACGTTTCAAATTGCAACGTATACAACAGGATTCGGTTTTTGACTTGCGATTTAATTTCGTTCATTTGCAAACCAGTCTTGAAGAACAATTACATTTTTTTGTGCTTTAATTATCCAAAAGTAGGATTGAGAAATTGAACGTGAATGTTAGTACACTTAAAGTAAGCGGCTTTCCCCACAAACAACCATCTTGAATCGGTTGTTTTTGTTGTCCCTGCTACCGTGAGAAAACAAAATCAGCTCCTGATTTAGTACTGAATTTCTGACAATAAAAAATCTTTTTTGTAAAAAAAACATACTGCAGAACAACCAAAAAAAAAAAAAAATCCATCGAAAAAAAAAATACTGCAACAAAATTAAAATCGTCCAAAATTTCGAACAAGAATATCCACGACTAAATATTTCCCTAAAAATCACATTTGTCAAATTTGGCTGCGAAATGGTCATAACAGATCCATACTCTATTTTGTCTGGTTAGCATTATTCTGTGAACCCGATCATCAATGGAATAGATTGACATATTGATTTTGGTTAGTTTTCCGTGGATATTGGCTGATGGATAGTGTTTTATTCATCATTGTTCACAGCCCAGTTGTTGCATGACAATTATTCCCTACAAGCTAGACATTATTAAAATGTAATAATCACAATAGGTTTGACAGGAAATGGAAATCACAAAATACGGATACAACGGGTACCAGTGGAGGAAAAGCATCATGGCTAGAGAATAAAAACACAAAATGAGAGAGAAATTACTAAAAACCTCAGGAAATTAAGGTATACTTTCGTTGTTACAACACCCAAATTTCAAATTCACCATTATAACAGGTTGAATATAAGAAGAGAATATAAATACATAGCTAACAGAAAGTACAGACAATGACGACAGGGCCCTCAGAGAGCACAAATCTTTGCAATTTTCTGGGTAAATAATTGTGTATAAATTTCAGACAAAATTTTCATTGCAAACAATTTAGGATAATTTCAGCCTTTGTACCTATCAAAATAGTCACTAAATGGCTATTACTGAGTTCAGAGCATTTCTGAGTTTTTTGATACTTTTTTGATTTAGCATAAGCGATTTTTTGGAGTTTGCAACACAATTGCCAACACTTCTGAGAGGTCCAAGTCGATGCAGTGTATTCATTAATAATACTGGATGACGAATCCTCATTGGTTGGTGGATATAGTATGGCGTGTTTAACTGGTTATAGGGGTTTGAAACTGAATGGATAAAGAACAGAGGTGTATGTGTGTGACTGTGTGTTTTTGGGATGTGAACAACAGCTTTGCACCATCTCATAGGTTTCCTCTCGGGGTCTTTGGCTCTTCTTAATACGTTCTTTGAGAAAAACACGGTAGTTACTTCTTTGAACTGCTAAGGTTGGGTGTTTGATGATAATTTTACGTGAATAACTCCACAAAATGACATCGACCGTTTATCAACTGTTGTAGTTGCTTCAGGCCTATCAATGTAATGAGTTCTCGTTTGAAAAATGTCTAACTAGCTCACACAGAAGCTACTTTATTATTCTGAGGTTATTCTTCTGTCGAAATGTTGGACGGTTGTCGATCTATCTTTCAACTGGTTGCTATATATTGTAGGAAAAGATTCGCACGTATATGATCCATCATGAATGTGAGTAACTAATTTACTGCAACGTTTGTGATTTGGCAGCACGTCACGTTTGGAATGATCAACGAGAAACTTTAAATAACAGATGATCAATGGATAGTTCACCTCTTTGGCCAGCAGTTATCACTAAAAAGTCTCAAATTTCCGAAAAAAGATGGACACACTGGAAGGGATCATTGTAGCATAATCATACATCGTATATTAATCCCTGCTTTAAAAACCTATTATCAGAGTGGTTTAAAAGAAAAGTTTCCTTTTCTATACATACTATAGAGTGAATGTTCATATTTTAAACCTCTAAACGTTGTTGGTGCAGACGGTACACATGATATATACATACAAAGCGAGAGAAACACTGTTCAAAAACAGAAAATCTAATACTGTGATTTAAACAGATCGAATCCAATCGATTGGAAGTAACCCATAACAAAGTATATAAAATGCGAATTACTCCCTTCAAGCGTAACTTTTGTCATAAAAAAAGTGATGATTTGCATTTTTTAAAATTTAACAACGGGTGTATTTCTACAATCTCGAAAAAAGGCAAGAAAAAACACTTACTACCGTACAAACGAATCAATATAACCTATTTAGAGATAAGAGCCATGACTTACAGTTATACCGGAATTACCATCGATCTGGATACATTTGAAGTTAGCGAAGGAAGTTAAATGGGTTAAAAATTGGTAGGAAACAACTCACTATTACTCTGCACTAGTGCTATATGCCTACTTGTCCTGTAAGGTGGTCATTTATTTAGTAGTGTATCCATCGATCCGTTATGTAGTTGTCCTGAAGATCAGAAAAGCTGTTCTCAGAATCAGCCCTTTCTCCAAGGTTGAATGGCAAGCATTAAATCACTCCATCATATTGAATATCTTTTTAATTTGCCCTTGTCCAAGTCAAAAGGTAGTGTTGAAAACCTACTTCTTTTTCTTCCACTCCCCCAATTTCTAAATGGATGAATGCATATATATATATATATATATATCAGTGCAATGAAAGAGAAGAGTATACTCTGGGTACTCGAATATCTGATACATTTCAAAATGTTCACTCGAACATCATCATAGAATTTCAGACTTGACAGAATTTACATCAGAGATAAAAGAATTCGAAGCTGGATAGAATTTTGAAACGAGAGTCAACATCGAATGGTTATGAACAAAATTCAGAATTCTTCGTTCCAAATCTTATTCAAGGATCATGCACGAGGATAGTAATGTAAGCCTATTAAAATGTATATACCGTGGACGGATTCTGAATGCCTTGAAAAAACTTATCTATGATTTGATTAGAGAAGAATAAATCCAAACCAATCAATAAAAAAAATTGTGCTTAAATACATATGTATTTATTTAGCGAAAATCTTGTTCTCTAAAATACTCTTGAATGAATATTTGATGAACAAGGATTATAATCCCTTTTCTTTCACAACAATAGATTTCTTAGGGCATCAGTATCAGAACAAAAGCTTTGGAATATATAAGGCCACGCTTAACCGACTGATACAATTTCGCTGTTTTCAACGATAAGTCGAAGACAAGCTGAAAACTAAGGTTTCAGTTGTTTCATATAGAAACTGACAACTGAAAGTGTAAACAAAACTAGAGTCTATTCAGTTTTTTTACATTGTCCAGCTGCTTGCTTATCAAATGTTTGTCTAAACATGCACACTGAAAGCACCATTGGACCTTCGAAGCAAAAAATTAGAACATTTACTGCCAATTGTCTAGAAAGTAAATTATTTTTCAGAAAATAAAGTTCGTATCAGAGAGTAAAATTTTCAACGGATGTAAATATCAAATTGATCGCAGTCAGTACCTGCTTGCTTTTTTCCCGATTAAAACAAAAATTCATTGTTCGCCCTTTTTTCTAATTTGTTAATTGTTTAGCCCAATTGTAGCATGATCCTAAGAGATGTCGGCCACGTGATAGTTTTTATTGAATGACTAACCAAACCTATTCTTGTTTCCCTGACTATTAAGTAACCCTAGTGTAGGTGATAAATTTCCAATTTTGTTTACAGCTACATTCTCCAGAAATGGATTGTCATAATCAAATATGAAGCTTTCGTTTGTTGGAATTTTCTTTCCGAGCTGATCCGTCTTTGTCAAATGGTATCAATGTAATTCGACAGACTTAATCCCAAACACTCAGCATCTGGTTATAAGCTTTGCGCTTTGGACGGGTGCAATTTTATTGGTTGATAATACGTGATATCATGGCTATATATATATATATACATATATATATATATATATATATATATATATATATATATATATATATATATATATATATATATATATATTACTGAGTAGGTGTGTGTTGCACTTAGATGATTTTTTAAGAGAGTTATCTACATGGTGGAAATCAGTGATCCATTCACAAGTAATGTGGTAACTTTTATATCGTTAGACGTCTGTAGAAAATAGTCTTGAAAAAATGTTTCTTCGTGAAATATGAATCAGCAGACATATAAATATTTCTCTAAATAAAACATTCACGCATTTGGTTTAATATTTGTATAATTATCCAATCCTACAAGTATTCATTAAATGTTTGTCGGTCAGTACATGACAACGCAATTCGGGAACTGCACTACATAACACCATGGGAATTCCTGTGTATTGATTGATCTTGCCTTATTTCGTGGTTAATATATTATTTTGTATAGACAACGTAAATAAAATAAATAAAGTTCCAAAAGACTAACTCTTTCATTCATGACGACTGTAATTTGATATTAAGCTGAATCGAACCATTTGTTTCTGATAGCGCTTACGCTTGATTTCTGGAAATCCCGACTGCTTTAGTGATCACTGTCAAACAAAGAGCAAGAGCAAACACAAAAGACGGTCGGCCAAAACTAATTCAGGGTGAATTCTGACCTTTCTACAATTTGGGTACACGTGACTGTCGGAAAAGTTCCCTCCTCAAACCTAACTTCCAATCGACGGTTGTGTTATTATCGTTTTCCCTTTTGCTAATCTCATACCTTCTACCTACATTGAGAATTGAATAGTGATCGACCCTCTCTATCCTCATTCCTTCGCAGCTTGTCTTTCGTTATGTGATGCTGTTTTTTTTTTCACTGTTTGACAAATCAAACCTGTTTACATCAGCTTTCGCTGTTATAAAGCTCAAAATATTCACTTTAGATTGTTTAATCAACTCCAGGCACGTTTTTGCACTCACTGATTCACTATCATAATTCTTAGCGACGTAATTGCCTTGGTTCAGCTGAATCTCTTTGTTGATTGAAACTGAAGAATAGAAAGTGCCTAAAGTGCAGTTTATATCCAGATACGATTTGGCCCAATATTAAAATTCCATTTCTTCAGCAGAGTGCAACACGGAAGAACAACATAGAATAAACTTCAAAGAAATTTCTATCTCTGAGTGGAGATTGTTCCAGAGATTTAGGAGACTATTATATAGATTAATAAGTTGCTAGACAAGAAAAAACAGACGGCAATATTTCAGTGAATAAAAAATGAAATAAGGGCATGTACGAATTTATAAAGATATGGGTTACTTTATTTTTTGTCCCTCTTACTCGATTTCTCTTTGTGCGTATGCTAGTTTAAGGTAGCGACATTGCACGTGTGCCTGTATACGTGTTTGTGCATCATAACTGATACACACTCGCACAAACACATATACATACATATATATACATAGCAATACTATATATATATATATATATATATATATATATATATATATATATATATATATATATATATATATATATATATATATATATATATATATGTATGAAGATAGATCAATGTGATATATATACTTGCCTTGCACACATAGGCCTTGCCTGCAAAAAAAGCCTGTAACAGACATGATGCCTCTAAAATATTTGTCATTAGGCAGGCCATAATATTAATTTTTTTTTTATGTTTGTGTGTGTGTGTGTGCTTCATTTGGATTTTTTACTGATCTATAGCCATGAAAATTTGAGAGCTGATAATTTCCTCTTCATTACACACACAAACACACACACACACACACAGAGACACGGATGCAAACACACACACATGCAAGCACACACACATACAAACACACACACACACACGCAAACACACATATATATTTACATATAGATGTGTGTGTGTGCGTGTGTGTGAGTGTAGGTGTGTATGCATATAAATGTAATAATGATAAACAAATTTTTATGTAGAATAAATCAACAGGATCTGCTGTGGAATATTTGCTCGGGAGCCACCCACGCACAAACAAAGATATCGTCCATTTAGATTTTTTTTTTCGAATTTCTAAACCTCAAACCGGGAATCAAACACCCAACACCTTTCCCAAATCACCATTAGTTGCTATAGTTACATCACACAAACCATCACCGATCTTGTGATATCTGCTTTCTGCTCCTCCCAAATGATGTTATTCCCCTTTTTTGCTTCTTTTCCTTTCCCTACCCTTTCCATTCATTCACGTCCTTTCTCCACCTTACTCTTTCATATATAATCTATTTTTTTTTAACTTCTTTTCCTTCTCAAAAAGACATCGCCTTATGTTTTTTGTCTCTTTCACTCTCCTCTACTACCCATGTCTTTCCTTCCTGCCATTATTACGGTTCTACGCTCATAATCCCATTTTATACGTGGAACGCAGCTCCAACAATTTTTCCCGAATCTTCTTCTTCTTCTACTTCTTCTAGTTTAGACACCTAATCAAATCTAACAGCAATGGTTTCCGCCATTTTCATATCATTGGCCCGTCGTATAATTGCAGTAATAAAATCCGTGTTTCCGCAGCACGTGCAATCATTTATATTTGTTTATCCCGAAAGACAAGTCTATTAATTCGATTGATGTGCTCGAGGTCATTTGGAAATGTATCTCAGATACACCATCGAAACATTCAAGTGAATATAGATATGTATTTTAATGACCAATAAACGATTATTGAAAACAACTTGATGATTTATCATAAAACGTTGATCGATACAGGAGTTGAGTTATATATATATATATATATATATATATATATATATATATATATATATATATATATATATATATATTGATCAAGAGTACAATATAATACAATAAAATGCGATACCCGAGGTGTGATGGGCTCATTTTATGAAGTACTCAACACAATCAGTATATAACATCGAGTTCAGTAAGAGTACAGCTTTAAAAATAATGCAATGAAGTATAATCTTCAAAATACGTTTAAACTCAAGCCCTATTTGGAATCTTCAATTTAGATCCCTGTTTAGGATGTTTCTGGGTTGGGGTTCCCTCTAGGTTGAATAACCTACCGATCATTCCGTTCATGAACCTTTTTTTTCCTTGTTTCTCTCCTTTTTAAGTGTTGGTCAGTGCTTGTCTTGTTTTCCATCTTAAGTAAAGGAGATACTTTACAGCCTGGTAGTTTTAAGTTATAAATCAGTAGGATGTTCTGTACACACATCCCTCATCAGTATGTTGTTGAATCATCAGCTGTCTGTGATATGTTTCCACTGTAAGAGTATTCTTCCTTCCTCAAATGTTTTTTCAGTGTTGGGCTTCACTTATACTTGACCTTAGTTGGCCGTTAAATGATTCTAAGTCAGGTGTGTTCCTATGTATCTGAAATAGATATGAGAAAATTATCAGGTTGTTCTAGTAATTGGAGGTTGAAAACAGTAGCAATTCTAATGTAAATAGTAATACCGCTATAACTATTGTTAATAATAACAAAGCCTTATAAAATAGCAATAAATTGTTGAAATAAGCAGAGCAAACTGAAAAAGGATGAGAAAACTGAATTACAGCAAGGATCCCTAATTTGCTCAGTTTATTTTCTTTTCAATTTACCCTTCATACGAGTATATATTGAAGATTGCCAACATCAAAAAATGTTGGAATTTATTACTTATGTTTTTGGTGGCTTTTCTGTCCAAATTTTTTACTCCCTTCCTTTTGAAGCTTTTTGCTTGAAATTTCATTTCTGTATGTCAGCCTGCAAGCGTCTTATAGAATCTCTTTGCCTCAAACAACAAAAGCCAAATACTCATGTTGTTTTGTTATGCCTGATATCTTATCTGTCAGTTTGTAACAGTCAGTGATCGCTGCTAGAGATGTTAGCACATCTTAACATAAACTTCATTGATCATTATAATCCTCAGAGATTCTCTTTGTATGGTGGTGATTGCTCCAGGGAGTTATCTCTTTGTGCTGCTATATACAGCTAACTTGACAGTAGGCATTTATAGCCTCAAAGCAATCTCTGTGTAGCTATTGTGGTCTCAATTCACCAGACTTGTTAATGTGACCACTTCCTTAACTTTTTTTCTTGCTCGACAATATTACCCAATTTTTCGACGAACTATCTCCATTAGGATTAAAAAAAACAAACTGTCTTTATTCTTTTTGTGTTGGAAAATCACTTTAAAATGTCGAGAGATACTTGAAACAAAACAATTTTTTTTTTGCTCGAATCAAATGTATCTGAAGATGAGTTGACAACAAATTGGTCTTTTTTCTGAGTACCTTTCTGGATTGTTAATAATTCATTATGATGAACTGTCATGCTCTTGTTGCGGAAATATTCTTGGCTTATATAAAGGGTTGGCCTAGATACAATCTACTCCAAGAGCCGGTTTGCACTTCACGATATAAACACTCTTTCTAGCAAAAATAAAAAAAATTACACTAACGTTTTGGGAAGTGGGGTGGTCTTGAGTTCACATCACCTCTGACGCTAATACCATTCCATCACATCCGTGTTCATTAAAAGAATCATTATCCAACCATGAATATCAGCGACGGAATCATACTTCTATCGGACGATCTCGATATACATAAAATTACATTGTGAAAAATTGGAAACATTGGTTAACTGTTCACACAATCAGATAAGGGCATTAAAAGGCAATTTAAAAGACTTCCAAAATTGATTGAATTTCAAACAATCATTCTTACACTATTTTGACATTATTCAAACTCGCTACAGCATGCAATTGGCCAAATATGTTATATATGACAGGGAAAAAGTATTTGAGAATCGGAATAGGCAGCTCAATAAATTTTTTACGATCAGGTTATTTTAAAAATGATCAGGTGATTCAAAATTACAGATTATTAGGAACTGTTCTGGAAAATCACTTAATGGGAAGGGTCACATGACCAACGTGCTGGCATTGGGTGAATCAAACAAAAGATTAGAAAGTGGTGATCAATGAATGAATTACTTCTGCCACCTTTTGTTGACCGTCAATCACCTCGAAAAAACATTTTGATTATCAACAAACTCACGTGATTACTATTTGAAACAAAGTAATGGGACAATTTACCTAAAACTAATTTGTAAAATCATTTTCTTTCAAGTGTCATTTTAGGCGAAATATTAAAAAAAAAACCAATGAACTCCTCCTCGACAAAATAAGGTGTAGATATTTGAATGTAGTAATGCAAAACTCAGTTTTGAACGTGACGCACACTTAGCCGAACAAACGTCCAGTCAGAATCACAAGAAAAACGGAAAAATATTAGTTGACAGATTTGATGGACAGTTTTCAATCAGTGAGTTTATCGTATGAACTTTATATCCTGTAATTTATTTTGCTTTTGGATGGATTCAACGAGAAAGAAAAGGTCTTGCAAATAAGACAATCTCGTTATTTCTTTCCAAATGTTTGATTTTATTTGATGAGTTACTGATGAGTGAGTACATTCATATTGAGAAGATTTTTGAAAAGGAGAATGCTTTTTCATAGTGAAATCACAATTCAGCTGAAGAAATACGTGAAATTATGGAATACTATGGGAATGTTTAGATGTCTTGAAATTAGGCAATGAATTATAAGAAAATAATAATGATAATAATGATGATGATGATATTAATAATAATAATAATGATGATAATAATGATGATGATGATGATGTGAAGTTGAGATTGAATCATAATTTGAACGCCAAAATTAGGAATTAATCATGTCTGTTGGTGCTGCATGTTACAGATGGTTGCACACACAATCACAAACATTAATCAAGAACATTTAAGCCCTTATCACACTGGGTAACGCATCTTATATTGTTAAATTGATTTTTTTAAATATATAGTTATAATTATATATCTAAAATATAATAGAAACAAAAATAATTTCAATCTGAATTTCGAACGGGAACGATCTTTAGGTTACAAATCATGAACCCAAATGAAGACTTTAATCAGAAGAGTGATAAAAACTAAAAATATCAATTTATAGGAATGTGATGGCGGTCAAAAGTGTAGTATTCTGTAAACTAACTTGAATGCATACCTATCTAATCTACACACATGAACTATGATGTGTATCCGTACGTCTCAGGTCATACGTACCATCATTCTCTATGGGATAAGCAGTCTATCCCAATTAAGTACAAATGCATGAAGTGATTGTATGTATACCAAAATGTATGCACACAATAGTATCTATAATTACATTATATAAACCCTTGTGTGATTAATTCAATAATGACTTATGATTCTGTTAATTACTTCAAGGGTCAAAATAGGGGTGCTACAATATTTGAAGATTATTGGTAACGACGGAAAAAATGAATAGAATAATTCAAATGGACTTGATTCCACAAAAAAAAAAAAATGTGAATGTTTCCAAAGAAAGGATATGCTCCATCATGAATAATTTTTGAATTTTTAGATGATAGAGTGTGCTTGTAAGTCGAGAAATTGATATTAGCATGTAAAAGAATATGTGTTTTTTCTCTTTTTCCTTATTTTCTTCGCATACGTCTGATCCAAATAACTTTAAACATCATACTGCTGTGCTTCATGTGTATATTGATACATCTGTGCAATGACCAATTCAATTATACTCATTTTCATACCTACATTGGCCACGAAAAGGGTCGCCCGATGAATATATGATGATATAAATTACAAAGATCACAACTCCCAAAGTCTAGTGTCATTGAAATGTGCTATATGTAAGTCATTTCACTTTTAAAATTTCTTCAATATCATGTATATCATCTTATATACATATATATATATATATATATATATATATATATATATATATATATATATATATATATATATATATGTGTATATATGTATATATGTGTATATATATACATATATATATACATATATATATATACATACATACATATATATATATATATATATATATATATATATATATATATATACTATATATATATACTATGTCACATTTGAATTGATTTTCATTTTACGATTTATTTTCAACGAGTAGGTAAGGATGTATAAATTTGGATGGTGGGATATACAGACGATTGGGTTTCAGGATTGAAGGCAATGGGCACATCCTGCCTCAGAAAAAAAAGCTTAAACGCTTCTTTTCCTTTTCTCCATTTTTCTTGACAGCAAAAAAATGTTGTAAAGCTGAAATTTCGAAAAAGAGGTCATCCTTGTATATTTTCAACGAGCATGAAACAGACGAATCCTTTGTAAACAGGTTAGATAATCCTAGTTAGAAGAGTAGAACAATTGTTGGCATATCAAATCGAACCTTTATTCGCAGATTTGATCAGATCCTTTTTAGCAAATTAGATCTGCACTTGTTTGTAAATTAGAACACATCGTTGCAGGCATATCAGATCAGTCCCTTTTTTGCAGATTAGAGCTGCTTGTCATTTACGAATCAGATCATTCCCTTCTCAAAAGATTAGAACAGATCTTTGTTTACTGATTAGATTGGACCTTTGTCAGCAGATTACATCGACCCCCTGTTAGCTGATTTGAAACCCACAAAGAGATGGATTTGTAAGATCCTATTCCTGCTAACGACATTTAATGTAGATGAACATGCATTTCAAGCACATTATTGTTAGTTTATCCATAAGAAACCGTCAGGTAAAGTTTTTAGTTTACAGGCGGGTTCGTTTGGTTTACGTAAATCATGTAAAAAGGAGCTAGGACGCTGTATATTTCTTTATTTACTCATTACACGAGATAATCAAGCTAAAATCACTGAGGGAGACCGCGGAAGAACATATATTAAAGTTGAACGAAGATTACATTGATTCCATTGAGAAACTCAAATGGCAATGGGCTGATAATGTTGGTAGGGACAACTGCTTGATATCAGAACGCACAATTTTCATATCTGGGTGTCATACACAAATCAGTTTCTGGTAGAATATGAGATGGCGTTATGAGTTTGAGTCAGTTGAGAAAAGATGTCAGCGGACCATCGAAGTCTATGTCCGATGCCACACACTTGATAATAGATGACGATATCTATTGAAAAGTCATGACTTGATAACTTACTTTATGCCACACTTATATTTTGGAAAATTCAAATCACTGGCCTCCGAAAACCAAGATTCATGTCTTATTCATTAATCACCACTTTTCCTACTTTTTAATTTATATCCCTGGCAGGACATATCATTTGATGGCTTCTATTGAGGACTAAACAGACAAGTTATTCATTCACTCATCCTCGTTCTTTCTGTGCTGCTCCCCTGCCTAAAGATATCGAGTCATCAATGCCAACCAAAAATATTCAAATACAGTGTATTAAACTTAAATGTAGTTTTGAAAACACGATTTTCCAAGCTTTCAAAGCGATTCATACTTTTCACAATTAATAATATAATGCAAAAAAAGAGCCTTGATTTTTACTACTATTTTGAAAGCATCTGGACACTTGAATTATGTAATTGGCTGTATTTTAGAGTTGATTGGTTGCATGTTTTCATTTTGACTTTTTCCGATTGTGGAAGACAATGTTGCGTTGCAAATAAACTTGAATTGTTTTGGGGGGAAACTATTAATGTATCCATCTTTAGAATTCATTCCTGGTGCAAGATAGTGAAGTTTGCCAGCTGGTTGCATTTACCGAATCGAAAGTCTGAAAAAAAGCAAACTAATTCTGTTTAAAAACAGGGTTTTCATAAGCACTCACTTCAACTTAGGCCATGATAGTCTACCAAAGCAACTAAATACAGTTGTACCCTGATGTAGCAATGTTCATTATAGAGTTATTCGTGTTTAAACGAGATATGTTTCTAATATAAATGTATCATAATTTGTGTTCAATTTGCAATCAATAACCTTTTGAGTAAGTATTCTTTTACTCATAATTTCAATTCTATTCACTTGATAGTTATGGATTATTGCTTAAATGAGAAATAAGTTTTGACGTATTACATAAATCGGAAAGAAACTGAGTTAGAAATAAGATTTTAATTCAATACAGCTCAATGCAGTGAAGAAGATCTTTCTTTCTCTCCAAAAGTGCTGATATAGCAACCCTGTCTAAAAGATTTCCAAATTTGTTACTCACAGTCTCTAAAAATCTTTTTTATTTGAGGAAAAAAAATGATAGACACTCTCCACAACATGAATCAAAATCTTCAATTTAGTCTGTTCTGCCCTTTTTTCTAATTTTAACAAGCAGCTTGGGAACTTTTTTCTATTTTCAATACTTTCCATCTCCATTTTTTTGACAATGGACCATTCGTAGCTTCCATTTTCAATCTTTTCAACAATCTTTTTTCCAGAATGAGTTACAACCTTTCATTTGAAGAACTTTTATCATTGTTCTTTTTGTTTCGTTCATATTTTTCTTACTTTTCATTAGAATCTCTCAACTAAAACTATCAAGATAGATTTCTCCAGTTTCTAAGTCGGTTTTGATGGATGATTATGCATGTTTGTATGTTTTTAACACATGTATTGACCGTACAAAGGGAGCTAAGTGTCTATCAGTTCTGACATTTAATGTCTAATATATCAAACTGGAAAAATCAAATCATCCTAGATTGTTGGTGCTTGAATTGCAATGTACAGTATATGGTTCCTAGGTTTGTATGCGGCAACATTAACGATTGGTTCCTTTGGACTTTTTTGTAGTGATCATGACCCAACAAAATGCAGGGAGTAACTTATTCATTTTTGATTTTCAAATATTCTGATTGATCTTCCTGTAACATTGCATTCTGTCAAGAGAGTTGGTCAACAGAGAGTTTTTACTATGGTGATAGCCAAGTTAGTTTCGTCTTTGAAAAAAAATATTCGATCATCTACTTATCTTTGTTCTAATCGCAGATTTCTTGTCAGCAAAAACGTTATACATATTTGTTTACATCAAACGGGCAACCAACTCATAAATATCAATTTATGTTTCTCAAACCGGGTTTCTAATCAGGTCTGTTTTTTCTTTCCTTGGCAATTGTCACATTCTATATTCGAAGAAAATCGATGAAAATTTTTCTCCCTTGTTACTTTGATACATTTTTTTCATTATTGCTCAAATCTTCAAGGAGAATAAAGATTTTAACAAGAAAGAAAAAAATTCATGAATTACTATTCTCCAAGTATCTGCAAAGGTTACTATACATCATTTACCTCTGCCAGCTGAGATATTAGTATTTGGTCACAGTGTCTTTCTGTCAGTCACACTGACTCTCTACACCATATCTCCTATTTGAATATAATTTTTTTGACAATAAAGTAAGGGAGGGTAAATCTAATTTGGTTTATATATATATATATATATATATATATATATATATATATATATATATATATATATATATATACATACATATATATACATATATATATATATATATATATATATATATATATATATATTTCTTTTTTTTCCATACATTAAAATATTTGTTCATGTCTCTGAACATTTTGTTTAAGAAGTAGAGATTTTGGAATATAATCAGACATAATCAGCCCTCTCATATCCAAACCAAACTGTATCGCTGATGTTTCATGTCCGTCGTAAATTTATCTCCAAATGTTCTCATCTAATATCCACGAAACTTTGAGGCTGACTAAAGAAGATACCAAGAAAGAATTGCTTAATACCCTATGCTGACCGGGGATGTCGGAATACTATCTCTTAATCTTTGTAGTTCCAATTAATGATACTTGTACTTATAGGGAATGACTTTAAATATTGCTGTATTGTTCAATCTTTTTGTAAACAAGTATAGATTCCAGATATAAAGTTGTTATTTCAGATTCAATTACTGATGTAACAGAGGTGCATTTTTGTGGCGATATTTCATAAGAAGTTAATCACTACGGAGCAAGCATAAAAAACAGACGAAACATTTTTTTTTTACCAATTATTCACAGTTTGGTGCCCCACATATTGCTCAAATTTATGAATCAATGTAAAAATTATGCTACCTATAAAATGTTCATGTGTAATTTGGTTGTTTGGTGAATGTATTGGTAAATTCTAAGAAATATACCTCGGCAGTATCACCAGAATTACTGCAAAAAAGGACAGTTTGTAGGTTTTTCGAACCAAGAATGATGTAAAAAGCCGGATATATGTCGGATCATATTCTCCTAATACTCCTATATCGAAGGAGAATGGATATCTATACTTATGTCTGTATGTATGTATGTATGTATGTATGTATGTATGTATGTATCTATATATATATATATATATATATATATATATATATATATATATATATATATATATATACATATATATATATATATGTATATATTAGTAAAAAAAAACACAAGTATTTCTAGATTCAACATCAGAACTGTATTTAATTTCCATTAATGACTATCATCTGAAAAAATCGTAACATAAACTTTCTATGATTTATAAGACATGTCAAGTCAACTCACAGGGTAAAAAGTCCGTATACAGATCACTTTGCTGTGATTCCATATCCAAAATATATGTTTATTATTTACATCTGTTTAGGCAAATGTTACTAGACAGGCAAGCAGAGAATATTTGCCTTCTCTGCTCAGAATTAGTCAAATAATGATTTGTTGTCCCCTTTCCCAATGTTTCAGGGGATAAACAAATTCAAATCAATCACCAACTTGGACTGGAGCTTGCAAATTATGATTTGTTGACTGAACCGTTCCTGTGGAGGGGATAAGTTATCCCGGGTTTTCTTAAAACTCCTTCCAGCTGCACAGCTGATGAAACTATTCTTAACTTCGACATAGGCTCGGAGGCAATACAGCAATCTCAATTTCCCACGATAGAAAATAATGGGAGTACTTGAATTACATGAAATAATTTGATAAAGAAATGAGTGCCTTTATAAAAGATATATATATATATATATATATATATATATATATATATATATATATATATATATATATATATATATATATATATATATATATATAGGAGTATATATATATATATATATATATATAGGAGTATATATATATATATATATATATATATATAGGAGTATATATATATATATAGATATATATATATATATATATATATATATAGGAGTATATATATATATATATATATATATATATATATATATATATATATATATATATATATATATAGGAGTATATATATATATAGATATATAGATATATACATATATAGATATATACTCCTAAGGTAAATCAGTAAAAATTTCAGAGCATTTGAATGAATTGCCCTAACTGATTTCTCAATTTACACACTGGTGATTTTCACTTTTTCGATATTTTGATCGGAGTTTCGCTCTTCCTGCGTTTGGAAAGTATTCAGAAACGTTTTTTTGTGTCTCGTGAAATGTTGCCGAAATTTAACAACGGGATGATCATGGTCTGGATTCCTATGATATCAAATTTCTAATTATTGAACGGAAGTGTTTTATAATGAGTTTCCAATATCTACACTCAAATGACGATCTTATCTAGCAACTTACTTGGAATAAAAAGTGCCCAAGTGTCCAAAATATTATTGAAATGAACGATGATTTGTTAAGATAAGAAAATCTGGATTGTAGAAAAATTATTAAATGAGAAATCCCCAGGTTTGATTGCGTTGAATTTTATCTTATCTATTAGGTATGTATCTAAAATTAAGCAGCTGATTGTCATCGTTGGCTATTGTCAGTTTTCTAAGTGCATAACTGGTAAAGTTTTGAGAGAAAAATGGGGTTATCGATATTTCCAAAAATCTCTTTTACAGCCTCACCATGCGATTCACTTGTTCCCCGAATTTGTGTACTGACAAGTTTTTTTTAATAAAATGCTCATGGACCCCCCCCCCCTATAACCTCTGTTTCATGCTTCAAAATTCATGAAATATATACATTTAATATTCTGATCTATTCATACTTTCGAGATAGTGATTCCCATTGCAATTGAAACTGAGAATATGTCAAACTCGATAAAAGGTTGTCTTCCAGAACGAGTTCTTCTTTACATTAACTTTTACCTAACAAAACATTTTTTTTTTAATGAAATACAAACAAGCTTCTATCTTTTTTTTTTTTGGTTCGGATTGTAAAATTGCTAGTGATTGGTAGCTTAAAGCAGGCACAATAGTATTTGAGTTCGTTTTATGAATATTCTGATATTTTTAAATCATTGACCAGAGTATAATGGGGATGAGAGGAGTGATTCACTTTTGAGCTTTTTCTAATTTTTTTGATTGATCATCCATAAACCAAGACACTGCAAAGAGATTTTGATAACGTTATTGTTTCTATTGAGTGACCAATTCGGATCTCGAACACATTTCTTGATTCAGTTTCCATTTTGGAACTTAATTTCCTTGGAAAAAGTTGGTAAATAAATACTGAATAGATAATTGATTTACATACCATATTACTTGGATGTGTTCATGCACCATTATGTATATGAATCAACGACGAATCTAGTATGTATTTTCAAATGTAAGTAGTTGAACTTAAAAGAAATATTGACGTTGATAATAGAAAGCATGAAGAACACATATATTTTTAATACAATATACACATACATGTACACACAAAAACACACACTTGCACACGCTCATATATATATATTTATACATATCCATATATATGAATATATATATATATATATATATATATATATATATATATATATATATATATATATATATATGTATGTGTGTATGTGTGTGTGTGTGTATATTATATATATGAGTTTATATATATGTATATTCACACATATGTACACATATATATATACATATGTATATATACATATGTATATATATATGTATATATATATGTATATATATATATGTATATATATATATATATATATATATATATATATATATATATATATATATATATATATATATATATATATATATATACACTTAATCGTTGATTTTTTTTCCTTCAGTTAATCTTCCATAAAATATCGTGAGCTAATTTTCGACAGAACAACATATGGCAAGAACTAAATTAGTTTTAATGCTATTTTACTGCTATGGGACATTGTCGCCCAGGCGTGGTGTGATGTGGTTATAGTTTTCCAAAATTTTGTACGGAAAAATACTGATAAACGCGATAAAAATATCAGGACTAATGAAGGTAAAAGCAATAAATACATTTTTAGACATTGCTGAAATTATTTTAGATACTCACTTACAGAAATAGAATAGAAACCGTCATGGAACCAATGTATGTTGGTGCCATGCTGTGTTTTGGGTGATCAATGGGTAACTCATGCTTTCTGCTTCTTAATGGATAGCTAACATAAAAGAGAGATCTTGGTTTGCATTTGATTTCTGGGTATCCATGTTGTGAGTCATGATGTCTTTCGGTTGTCAGTCATCCTCGCAACATAGCCTACTAATTGCCATTTAAGTTTCCTCATTGATTCTATAGTGTCTCTAATTCCCGTTTTCTTCATATATTTCCTAATGGAAAATTTCCCAATGAATGTGATCATTTAAATGGCCAACGTCTTCATTTCTGCAATCATTCACTTTGGCTGTACAAACGATATAATATTGACGGGTTTCAATCATCTCAGGACAATTATCAAAGCAGTTGTCTTCGAAACACATACAGACATATGGAATAAGCTGTATCTACACATATCAGCATATACGACAAGGAACCCACTGGAGTATTAATATTTGTATGTGTAGTGATATGACTTCCAATCATTCCTCAAAAAATACAGAATATCGTGTTCACTCGAAGGTTGAATCAACTAAAGGATTAGGGAACACTGCTAACGATTATTTTGGAATTGCAATCTTTCACGGGAGTTTGTTGAAATTAAGATTTAAGGATGGGTAATATACAATATCATTTGTTTGGATGGAAAAAAAAGTTGCACATATATTCTGTTTATTGAATGAATAAAGTCCAATAAGAAAATGGTAGTTACACATGGAACACATTTCACCATCGCTAATTCTTTGGAAATGTACGCAGAAAAATATTCAAAGCAAAGCGGAACTGCACAGAGAGAGAGAGAGAGAGAGAGAGAGAGAGAGAGAGAGAGAGAGAGACGGAGACTGAGAGAGATAGAGAGAGAGAGAGAGAGAGAGAGAGAGAGAGAGAGACAGAGAGAGAGAGAAACAGAGAGAGAGACAGAGAGAGAGAGAGAAGGAGATTTTCAAGGCCAAGACATTTGCAGCTTGGAGCAAATAGTAAGCAATAAGATTAGGAAGAAGAGTTAGTCTCTCAGCAAATCCTGATTACGAATCAAACAGGTGTGAAGATTAACATGATCGCCCTTCAGATCCTGAATTACTTCTATCAACAACATCGAGGACACAAACTGCTCGAATTTATGATAAAACTTGATCAAATTGATAACACTGTCAACTGAATTTTTCTGCTCGGCTTAGGATGATTACAGAAAATGTAATAATTTTTTTCCATCTTAGTTATGCTTTGAATATCTCGTCAAGGCAGCCATCTTCCCTCCTTGGTTGACACACATTCAGTTTCCATCTCATTCAAAGACATGAAATTGGCCTTCGTTTAGACTAGATACCTGTGATAGATATGTAAGTGGGTTTGCAACAATAATTGGTTTGGTTCGTCATATAGCATAGCAATGACTAAAAGATTGCAATCTTATAGTGATTCCTCGCTGACATTTATAAAATTGAATATAGGTTGAGGCTGATCAATTGAAAAATTTGAAAAAGGGGATAATCAAATAACACAACTTTTCCCCAAAAGAGACCACTAAAAAAGTCGGAATTATCAAGGGAACAGTCATATTGCATAAAATCCACCATCTACATTGAACCACTAAAAACAAAAACCTTTTTAGGAAGGAAATTTCAAAAACTAAACTTCAAACATGTGAACTTCTTTCGTACAAATCTCATCCTGCAACACATTTAGTGGGAAAGAGGGAGGGGGAGAAATATGGTGTGTGATAAATCTAAAATGTCTTCCCGCATAACAAAATTTAAAGACAAGTCTCCCTATATGTCTTTTTTGGGAAAAGCAGAAAAAAATGATGTGAGGCGAAATCTAGAAACGCACGGACATTAGGGAAAGAACTGACGAACATGTCATAATAAAACAGTGCATTGTTTCAAAGGTGGTGTATAATATGATTTCATCAGAATGAATTTCAATTTTATGTAGGAAAGTCCAAGAGTACAGAGACGGAACAAAAAATATCACACTTTTAATTACGTCAGTGGATACGCAATTTAAGGCTACTATGAAGAGAAAAAGCTTGGGTGAGCGAGAAAAACAGGAATAAAGTAACCATAGAGGATTCAATGAAGCAGAAGAAATTATACATAAAGTTGGTGCATGATACTTCCGGTCTTAAAATTAAAAAATGATATGTGTTCTACGACACAATGGACATTTCCTTCCAACAGTTTCCTTTTTTTTTTTCTTTTTTGAGGCATTTTATGAGCTCAAACTTGAGGTACAGCTTCTGGTTAGGAAATCATCAACGAACACACACGGGTAGAGAGTCTAGAAGACGTTGGTGTTCTTCTCCGTTTGACAACATCCTCTTGAGAACCATTACAGCGGTTGACTCATAAGTTGAATGTTTTCTAAAAAATAGAATTCAATGCTGACCATTCAACACTTGTTTTAGTACCAAATTTGAAAAGCCATAAAGCTTGGCATGTTACGCAAGTGACCCTGAATGAAGAGAAATTTCAAATCAACTCTTTAGTTTGGTGAGATTCCAATATAACAACATGGATTCGCTTATCCAATCACCTTTACCGATTCCAAACTTGAATTTACGATAGTAAAAACAGAACTTTAAAAAAAAAATTTGGTATAACTATTATATTCCTTGAAAAACATTACCCATCGGAGTTACCATTTGAAGCAACAAAAAATTACAGAATAATGAATATCATTTTTATTTAGATTGCAAGAAAATGTTGCCTGCTTGACTTCTATTTATGTCTTTTTTTTCTCATCCCTAAATCAATGGATCAGAAAAATATATATTATACATATTTGTTGAGACACACCAATGGCTAGTACTCTATAAATGCATGAAAATAGATATTACGGTTATGTGTTAATAAACGTTCACTTTGGTCGTTTGACAGGAAGCTTATGTCACATTAAAATCATTCTTATACTACAATTTAACACTGTAATACTGCATTATTTCCAGTAATTAGATTTGGCATCATACGTGGCCAAAAAGCTCAAACAATTTATACGGGAATTCATTGATGCTTCTGTATTCATAATCAACACATACTGCCGTGGTGCATAAGAACTAAAATCTATACATTTAATTAAATGATGTTGGGACGTGATTCAATTACGTTCTTGTGCCAACAATATACATTTCTTCTCGTTTCATTTATTCATCATTTGGCAATCATAGCAAATAAAAGCCTCGATGGTTCAGTGCAAACGAACTTGTAACACAAATATATATGTTTGTTTTTTTTTCGGACTTTTCCCCTCGTATTTGTTCACCTTTTACACACGACATTTTGGCCATTTAAACGAGGGCCATTGTCAGTTGAGGATATTTCTGGTAGCGTTTGAGGAAATTTTTGGAAATGCAAAATGAATTACGCAGTATTATTGCATATTCTCGCCTAATCCACTCTACCTATTATCATATCCTCAGAACAAAACGGAAGACTTTGGGTTTGAGATGCTTCTTTTAAAGACGCTTTATGATACACATCATCATGATTATGACCCAGGTAATCTTGCAACCCAGAAATAGCCAGTTGATTCTGTGAAAATCTGTTTGTATTGATTAAGCACCATCTCAAATATTAAAAAAAAACAAAACAAAAACAAACTCTAAATAGTTTTAGTTCTCTTTCCTGACCGTGAGGTTCCAGGTTTGAGAGTGTGAACACTTAATCCCTATAGTGTCCAGAATGAACACTTTATTATGTTTTAGATTCCCAACTTGGATCAATCAATCATTCTACCACCTAAATTCATAATTGACATAAACGTTTTAGTGACGTTATCACCAACATTCGATAAGTCACAAAGCCTTGGAATATATACAGATTCTAGCACTTCGGCTTTGAATATTTCCATTACATTTAAGTAATTTAATCACTTAATTAATTAACTTACCCATCGTATCACGATGTCCTGATAAAACGCTATGACTTTTGCTAATGATTGATGATGTACCAATATCCTACCTATTACAGGGGAACGTGTAAAGGGGAGATAGACCTTCATACACAGGCATTTTTCAGTGTAACCCAGGAGTTGATGTCTAACAAAGTTGACTGCATTATTACTGAGCAGCAATAACTACAGGATATTCAATGGTGAGTATAGATAGAATACGACAATGATATTTTAGTGTGTAAAAGAAAATGAAATAAAACAAAGAAATGGGAATATCATTCAATTATTTTTTTTTATGAAATGATACCATCAAAATGACTAAGATCTATGGAAAGTAAGAGACGTATATCGTGGGTTTTTTTTTCTGTGAAACGCAGGTCCGTCTTCAGAGTATTCGAGGTCCTTAGGAAAAGTAATGTACTGGGTTTGGCTTTTGGGTTTTAGTCTCAAACATCATTTTTTATACATTTTCATTAAAAAGTCGAGGACTGGTCTAAAAATGAATGTAATCAGTTTTTTTAAATTGAATTTTCGGGCCTCAAAATCTCCATATGCCCAGACATTTGCCATGGATGTTCAAGTCCTGATCAATAATAATTATAAAATGTTTTTTTTTTTACCTTGTAACAGGTAAATGTTCAAAATGTTTGGAGACCTGCATGTGCAATGCATGCATACATAATCTGTCCACCAGCCATTCTGAATCCATTAAAAATTGAAAAAAACTCTTTTTAGTCCAAGTTGCCGGTTTTTCATAGCATTTTCCGATATTTTAGAATTTCCTAAATTTGAGTACCTTGTTTTTGCAGGAATTCTATACTGGCAAAGGATAGTTTCACAATCTATTCTATAACATTCAAATTTTTTTTTAAAAAGGTTCATTTTTATGTGTCTTATTTCATATCTAAAATTATTGATTCAATCGTTTTTTGGGGAAAAAGACAGCAGGCTGTTAAAATACAACCCAGATCAATAAAGACAAAGAATTCAAATTCAAGGGGTAGTTCTGTATATAATTGTATTTTTTTTGTTCTTGATTTTCATCCAGTTTCAAATGTTAGTAGAGTGCCTTTAAATTATTTATACATGTTTAAGTCAAATCTTCCAATTCCTTGTAGGCATTTGATTTAAGATAAAACAAAATTGATTTTTTCCTCTTCTGGAGAGTAAAACGAACAATCATTTCATTCGAAGCTTTTAATATTTCCTTTGATCTGGGCATATTTCGCAATTTCATCTTTTCATGTGTGAATTTCGACAGGGTGAAGTCATTCTCAAACTTCGCTTGAAGCAAGAAACCAGGACTAATTCCTTAATGGAAAAAGTTCAAATCCAAAGCAATAAATGATAATGAATTCATGCTTCAAAAAACAAGTTATTTGACTGAAAAAAGCGTGACAATCACAGCCCAGTCTCATTGTAATATGACTCTATTCTAGTGACACACACATTCAAACCATAGTTGCCAAATCTCAGGCAAAATTAAACCATGCAGCATTTATGCCATGTGCACAGGATAGAATCATTGTTAATATCAGAAAAAGAGAGAGAAAGAGATAGATAGAGAAAAAAAGAGAAAGAGATAGATAGAGAAAAAAGAGAGAGAAAGAGAGTGAGAGAGAGAAAGAGAACGAGAGAAGGGAGGTAGAGAGAGGGAGTGTGTGTGTGTGTGAGGGAGAGAGAAAGAGAGAGAGAGCACAAGACAGACATTTAGAGAAAGGAATCAGGAATCAGATATATCATATCTTTTATAAAGTACAAATTTCAATTGGATGATCATAGATAATGAACAAATATACACATTTGATATCTTGATGCATAGTGAGAAAGAAGGTTCACGAAGTATTGCCTCTGCCACACATATGAAGGAGAGGGCAAGCAATTTGTGGCAGGGTTCCGTGTCCAAAAAGGTACATTTAAAGGTTACTACTGCTGAATTTTTGGCCAGTTTCAGGCATGTTTTATTCCTTACGACCATTTCATTTAAAGGAAAAGAAATAATGTTTTCATAAGTAACATATGTACTTTCCATGCATGACATTTTGTCGGTTCAATAGTCAGTTTTGAAAGGTTATGCAAGTCGTTTTTGGTAATGTACTTGAAATTCTGAACTGAACCCTCACTTTAAGTCATCTGAATGGAACAAAAATGACTTTTTTTCTTTTTATGTTTGTGCTGAAGTATTGTAATGATATATAAACAAATGAGTATCTTGCAAGTTTATCATAATTGCATGTTTTTCGCCAGGAACATGTACATTTATCAGCCAACCAATGTTCCAGCGGAAAGTCCTATTATATTCTCTCGAGGCTACCCTTTTTCCTGAGCAGGATTAAAAGTATGTAATTCAGTAGCCGTATCATTTGCTTTTTTACCAATTTTCTCAATCCATCCGTTATAACAAGCATCGTGTTTCGAGACGGACCTCAAAAATCGATGTAAGAACCTGAGTTGGCAGTATATCTAAGAGTTTTATAAAAGAATATTGGACACTCTTCAGATTAAAAAGACAGTGGACTATTTTCTGTGTTTTAGTTGCCAATGTGCAACAAAGGGGTGTTTATTTGCACTCGTGACGCATTTAAAATTCTTGACCATCTGAGAGACTGATGCTGGCACCATTGACGCTAAACAAGGCGTGACACTGTCTTCCTTGGTCCGACTCCATTCAATATCTTTTGAATGAATATTTGGAAATGTCCCAGACATTTAAAAGGCATCAATTGAAACTGTCAATATAATTCAAAATAGGTTCATTCAGTTTGATTCTAAATGACTGGGTAGTTATTTGTTTGTAGATGTCTCACTATTGGAGGTCTCACTAATGGAGCTAAAGGGTTGAAGATTAGAAAATATAACTCCTTATTAGGAATTTTTTTTAAAAAATTCTCCCTCACACATGCCCTCTGTGTTTATGAAGGTGGGGACGATTGAAGATGTGAGTTTAACAGAAATTGTTTCCTTCGTGTCCAGCTATGATCATACCTATTTTCAGATTATTCTGATTTGTTGCCGATACGAAAAAGGCAGAACTAAAAATCACCCTTTTTTTCTATCCATTTCACTGAACATCTCCAACACTCAACGCTACCAAAATATCTTGAAAACGTGAAAGTCACTCACTCTGCAGAAATTTTTTTCGCCTATTTCATTTTAAAATTCACCAGTTGTTTAATGCCAGAACAAAAAATCTATCAACCCATCGTGTGCACTTGAGGGGTTGCTCCCGCTGATTTTCCCTAACTGTATTTCGCTGTAACTTTCTAGTGGTTCTACGGTGGCTTCAGATCCTCATGTTTGCATATCTCTAATTGGCTGTTGCTATCAGAACAAATAATACATGGATTTTCAACCAACCTTATCGCTTATCATGGTTTGATGAATAAAACTATGGATTCTGACTTTTTTGAAACTGGCAACATCAACATCGCAATCGTAGCCATTGTTGCACTAAATTCAGTGCGTTTTTTGTTTTGTCAGTGCGAAATACCTCAAAATTAGCGCAGGTGCGCATAGTATTTTGGGCGTCTTTATTTTCTATTACAATTTTCAGCATTACGTTACCTGTTTTCTGGTCATCTTTGGTACTGTAGGCTATTTAGTTTCAAATAACTACTTTTTGATGCTTTTGGTAGTCTAACTAGAAATAATGATCAAGTCAGCAATGCTAGATCCCACAGACTTCCAGTCAAATGTACCAAGTGGTAATCATGTAAAACGCTTCCGGCGGTGATCCAGTTAATCCTCCTGAGGAATGGGCTTGTTACTATAATATGCTATGGATACTTATAATTCTTACTGGTTTAGGAAACAGTAACAAGAGAATGATAATCAATTTTATTGTAGACGTTGAACACACTTCTTGGCAAAAGACACTTTCAGTACACATGCCAGCGGTTCCCATTAGGGTTGTCAATTTAGCTCTTTTTGAACTAAATTACCTTCTTTTTGGTGCATTCAACTTGTCCATACATCTACATATAACTCTCACCTTCTGACATAGCACAGTTTTCAGTTTATCGTAACAGTCTTTGGTATATTTCTCTTATTTGTGATATAAATCATGAATATATTGTGTGTAAATTGAAATTATATTCTAAGCATATTTCTATCACGGGAACTGATTGCAAAATCCAAAAATGTTACATTCCAGCCACATCCAGAAAGCATTCTTACGAATTTCTGTTTTTTATTAGTTTTTTCCTGTTTTTTTCCAGGACAAATTAATATTCATATATACAAAACTATTTGGCGCCCCACTAACCATCTATGTTAGATTTGTAACCGCACTATAATAAACCAACATCAAGGGTTGCATATATTAGGCTCCTTTTTTGTAGATCTTGATCTAAAATCAATATCCAAGCAACCCTGGTCTCCATGAAGTAGTGCATCTTTTGTCTTATCAGTGATCTGCACTTCATTTCACTTTGAGGCGTGTACCTTATGGCCTCATGATCATTGATAGCACTATCATTGGGCTCCACGTTTTGTCAGAAAGTGAATAAATCAGATTTGCGAATCGATTTTGTGGAAGAAAAATAAAATTACTGAAAACAGAAAAAGTCAAGAACAAGATTAAAGTTATGAGATTTTCAGTCCGATATTTCGCCCTGCTCATCCATTTATTCATCTATTTATTCGTGTTCTGTAACATAAAGGGGATTCAAGTGATGTAGTGAAATAAAATTTCATGTTATGATGCCGTAGTAATGATTTTGAATATCAAAATATACCAAGGGAAAGAAACAAAAAAATGAAAAATGATAAAAAGCCATTTGCCGTCGATAGAAAGCAATTTCTATACTCATACTCTCACGCAAACACACGAACACACATACACACACACACATGTGTATATATATGTGTGTGTTTCTATGTGTGCGTTGGTGTGTGTGAAATGACAAGCTCTGCTGCGACAGATTTCATATATCAACGAACCAAAATTTGCATTGCAGCATGTTTCCCAAAAGGTTTCACACACACACATAAACGCACACACAGACACACACACACACACACACACACATGTATATGTATATGTATATATGGAAACATGTTGCGAAACATGCTGCATTGCAATTTTTCGTTTGTCTATATAAGAAATCAGTTGCAGTAGAGCTTCTAATTTCATGTATGTGTACTACAGTATCATAATAATTATTTGCATTTTGTCTATGCAATTTTTGGCCTTCATTGAACTTCCTTTTTCTTTCATAGTAACGGCTATGATATTCAGGCTGTCAGTTAGAAGTTGCAATAGAAAAGAAATAAAAAACAAATTAAAAGTAAATAGTAGTGTTTATATTCTTTTAGAAAAAAGTACACCATGATATAATTGCTTCCAAAAAAAAAAAAAAAAGAAGAATTGTCGAAGAGCTATATCAGCCATTTTGTTGTTTTCTCTTCCAAAGCAAATCCAACTCTTCGGAAAACAGGGAGAAAATGCATTTGTTGCTTCCTCCCAAAATTATAGAATATTTCAAAACACTTAAAGGAAAACGATATTTTATACCTGAAGAAATTTTTGCAACGTTTGTAAAGATTTATCAACTTTAAGATACGTTTGTTTCATGAGAAATGATGGAATTTTCCAAGATTCCTTAGTTTTTGATTATTTGTAATCTGATGATGTGTGTTCTGAGAAAATATTTTCAACTATCTGCAAAAAAAGGATTAATCGTGCTTGTAACGAAAACATAACTGACTCAGATGTAAACATGCCAGCCACAATAGATAAAGCTTGACTTGATGGATAGATAAAAAGATACATAGATGAATAAAAAATACATTGATTGTTCGATTCATTGGTGAATGGATACGAGAAATATAGGCAGCTAGATGGCTGATGCCCTCCAAGTAGAAGAAAAAACTTAGATATATATATTTATACATATATATATATATATATATATATATATATATATATATATATATATATATATATATATGTATATATATATATATATATATATATATATATATATATATATATGTATATAGATAGATAGATAGATAGATAGATAGATAGATAGATAGACGGATAGATATATGGATAGATGAAGTAACCTGTACGAGTAGGCACTTAAAAAAAAAAATATCATTATGATAATACACAATACAAAATAACAATCTACATACATGACAAAACTTGCCATCAATATCAGGGCTGAAACCAAGATGGTACTCGATCAACATTGCTGGATATACAAGTTATTTTTGTATTCTCAGGGAAAGTCAACAACTTATATTCACAACAAGAAAAAAATCACGGATGGGACCATAATATCGAATTTTATGGAAAGATACATATCACACTGGTTAGAAATTAAAAACATCTGTTTGACGGGTTTAGTGTTCAATGTTTCGGAACTTTGTAAACTATATATATGTGTGTATATATATGTGAATATATATATATGTGAATATATATATATGTGAATATATACATATATATATATATATATATATATATATATATATATATATATATATATATATATATATATATATATATATATGTGTATGTGTGTGTGTGTGTGTGTGTGTGTGTGTGGTAATTGAGGTGTTAGGACCTGCCATAGAGCAGTTCCAATCCAACCGTGTATTTGCAAATACTTTGTTTGATAATTTAAAGAAAAATGTTAAAAAAAACATATGATGGAATTTTGATATTATTCACAGAAAAAATGACCCAAAGTCGGTGGAAAATGAATGTCGAATCTTTCAGTTAAATATGTTTGCAGGAAATGAACTTGAAGATGTTTTTTTCTTAAAAAAAATGTTCCTGGAGATGATATCATAAGTTGTTTTTATACAATCTTGAATTAAAACTGGGAGAACAGATTTAATCATTAACATACGTGAACATCAAAAGAAATGACACAAAGAGTGAGTCATATTTGTTCATATTGTCTGATCCTCTATTGATAAAACGTTTTAGGGTACCATACACAGTATAGGGAAAAACCTAACACCATGGGAGATCGCATAAATTGCATTGACGGATATTGGGAAATAGGTGATTAAAGTGGCATAAAAAAATCTTTTTGTTTCTCTCTCTCTCCCTCTCTCCCCCTCTCTCTCTGTCTCTGTCTCTCTGTCTCTCTGTCTCTGTCTGTGTGTCTGTCTGTCTGTCTGTCTGTCTGTCTGTCTCTCTCTCTCTCTCTATATATATATAGAGAGAGAGAGAGAGGGAGAGGGGGATAAACTTTGTCGTTTGAAACCTGTTGCGGTGAAACAGATTGATACAACTTCTTCGTGTTTGTGTTAAACAATGAAATCATTTTAAAATGATCAATTTCTGGTCAGCTCTTTTTGTGTACAAAATGTCAAAATGGCCTCTGTTCTGGGCGAAGAAAGATTGTGCAACCAACTTGGTTAGGGTGATCAGATTTTCATCCGTTTTAATGGAATGTTAGAGATTTGGTTCGTACAACTAAATACTGCATGTGTCCATTGGACATGAAAACAAAGGTCCATGTCACCATAAGCCCTACAATGTTATAACATTTATCTTTTACACACCAAAGGAAATATGAAGCAAGATTAAATACCTGATAAATAGTAGTAACACAATTCTTTTGTGTTGTTCCTATGAGCATAGAGGCTCAATTAATTTCATTCAGTTACGTTTTTCCAACTCAATCATCGTATTATCCATTGGATCTCTCTCGCAAGATTCGATCCATTGTCGATTGTTATTGTTTGCTCTAATTTTGGGACCAGCATGCAGTACCCTTTGTGCACCATGTGTACATAGGTGCTGATCCAATCAAAATAATCCGTCGTATTTCAATTTTAACAAAAAAACAACAACAAAAAAAAACCAACATGATATTCAACCAAGGAACAAAAATACTGGCAATACGAACTGAAAACAGAAAAAAGGGCGAGATAAGAACACTGCACTCTTCCTCAAAAGATATCTTTCGTGAAGAAAAAAAAAGGGATCTGTATGCACTTATTCTTGCAAATATTTTCATTTGGAGATTTTATTCTAGGAAAATGGAGACTTTTTATCATTTGATATACTCATTGAATAGTATTTTCTTATATGTGATGTTAAGTCAGGTACTCAATAAAATATATATATGATGTTACTCTGCACTCTCCTACTCTCATCCCTCCTCGTTTCTTTCGTTACAGGTCATCAACTTTAATAAAAACATTAACCGATGATCAAACAGGCAATTGACTTCCTTTAATTCATTTATTCAACAATTTTAAGTTGGCCAGTCACATCCTCAATGTAAATCAGCCTAATAATCCGCTGAATCCATACGCCAAAAGATCCAAGAAGACATACGAAACCATCTTTTCAAATCTCCACGGCTCTAGTTCATAGAAAGCAAAGAAAGAAAGCAGCAAATAAACAAAACAAAACAAGAAAAAAACAACATACATCGAATCTTATCTCTCTTGATGAGCCCGGTTGGCCATATTTGTCAACTACTGTCTCTCTGTATTACAAGACCAAGCTTTGACCATTCAAATGTGTACATATGTATACATACATACATACGTATATACTAAAACGTACTTTGGATTATAGCGAATTCGAGTGACAACCCAGTTTACCATTGTCTAACATATTTACGTGGGAAAATGAACCTCCATGGAATCCCTCAAAGGAGAATAAAATTGAACAAACACTAACCCTGAGATGATTAGCCATAGACAGACCAAGCTCAACCTCTATGAACAAAAAGATTCAATTAGTTCAGAGAGATGGGTGTATAGCTATTTCTAGTGCTAAAAAATAGAATCTAGCCAAAAGTTTAACTCTGTGACCACGATTCGTGCACTGAAAAGAATCATTATTAACATCAAATGGATATAACACAAGCCAGGGAATTATTTTCATGAATTTGGATATAGTAATAACCAAATTATCATTAAAATGTTACGAAACCCGAATGGCATGGGCAAGCCATGTAGCAAATATGTCGGAAAACCAATGGACGTCAGACAGCGTTGATCCCTAAAGGTCATATGCAAAATCATGGCCGCAATAAAAAGCACTTTAATGTTTGGATGGCTTTGGCATTCTGACGTCAAAAAGATGTCAGGCGGTTGTTAAGAGGCTGCTGCTGATGATGTTAATGATAATGATGATTATATGTGAAAGGAGTTGGCCTTCCCATTTATAGGTTGATTGAAGTATATTCCCGGTATGTTCAATATTACCAGGTTAAAAATACTTTTTGCATTCGGAAAATGGTTTAATATTAATATCTAAAATCCTACAAAACGAAAACATTTTGTATTTTTGTATAGGAAATAAAAAACAAAACCATAATTTTCACAATCAACCATCTTTACATCCATATATGTATATATATAGTTGCCTTAATTGCAGGCGAGAGACGTTAAAAAAAATGAACACCCATTTGGGTAGCTGGGGGTTAAGATTTTCCAAAAAATTCAAAGTTTTCCCCAGTCAATGAGTAAAAAAGAGGGGGGAAAAATGTTGAGAATCTGTTCGGAGAGAAGTTCTAAGGGAAGGTGGTGAGTGTGATTGTTTACCCCAACCTCGAACATACACACCAACAGCAATAAAACCTTCCTCATTTGTCAGTTTTTCTAAACAAAGTCGTTGCAGTAGAATGAGTATCATTATTAATCATCAATCCGACATGATACGACGGGTGATGTTTATATTTAACATATTGAAGGGTTTATCTAGTTGTTGTTCACTTTGTGCTATATAAAACAACGTGATACAACTGAACAATCATTCACGTTCCGACTCTTTAATCATCCAGAACCTCATCTTTCACTTCAAAATATTACCAACTGTCAATAATCTTCAGGCAACTATCCAGGGGACATTTATCCAAGAACCAAAAAGAGAATCAACTGAAAATTGATAGAAAAACTCAACATGAATAAAAACAGTTTATTCAATTTCTTTGAAGAAATAATTGTTTTGGAGCTTGCATTTATAAATGAAGGTGGGAGTGCATCAATCAATACAATACACGTGAATCTGTCTGTGATTCCGTCTGCTGCCTGCTCCATCTATGTATGTGTGTTACTAATTTATATATATATATATATATATATATATATATATATATATATATATATATATATATATATCCCAAAGATTAAAAGTCATCTATATATGATGATTTTGTAAAGATCAACATGAATACAGAACATTACTCACTCAATAGAAACGGACATAAAGCCACCATTTTCAGAGCGCTTGTCTTGTGATAAAATATAAACGGAAAAAGTTGTGATCAAATTATAAATTACTAATCATGTGTTTTGTCCTGACACATATCAATAAAAATGTTTAAATTTTTTGAAAAAATCAAACTGCAATGAAGTGAGGGATCTATTTCATATTGCACACACATTGTGAATAGAATAAAAAAACCAAAAAACATATTCAGAACGGGTGCATTGAAAAAACAAAAAGAAGCTTATCTTAACATAATCAATGACTTTTTTGCCCTCCAACTCCATTTGTACAGCTCAACTTTGTGACACATGCGTAACGATTCAGTCAGCCAGTTAAACTAGCTCAACAACCAAAGAAACATATGGTGACAATTGCTTTCGATGTTTTGTAATCCAAAGCTGGCAGAAGACGATGGTGTCTGGAAAATGCTGAACTACCAATTTTATCATCAATCTGGGGGAAAAAACTAATTCTATATGATCTACCCAGCGCCATATCATCTCTGTTGACGAATACTTTCCCATACAGAAGTAAATTGAAATGCTGAGATGATTGTCTCACGATAATGGCAGCTGTTCTTGCTGATTGATTAAATTGTTTTCGTACGTGCGAGATCTGTGCTAAATGATACAAGTATCGTAATCACAAGCGATAGTGTCTCTATAGACGCCATTCAGTCCCTCAGGAGAGAATATGCAATCTATCAAGGAACAGGGTCTGAGATTGAAATTATTGCAATGATTAATTCTTCACTTCAAAATCCACACGTCAGCGTGAACAGTTACTCTAAAATCGCTTCAGTCAAAATAATATCAATATTTATTTCTATATTTCATTTTATAACGTACTTGTAATGCCCTTTTGTGCTACGATATCTGCTATTACAAATTGGAGTTGGAGGTTGTATCCACCTTTCTCTTTATGTTTTATATCTTTTCAGTAAGCGTACTCTTATGGATAACCATAGATTACTTCCCCTCGTCGTTCTCAACAATCCGTACTCTTCGACGTCTTTGGTGTTTTTTTTTTTTCAATCACCTATTCCAGCTCTGATAAGGTATTCCCCGTCTACATCTGCCTCTTTTTACTTGCTTTGCACTATTGTGTGGAAATTATGCCGGTGTATGTCCAGGGAAGTGAAATTAAAACTGAGTAGCACAAGAATAGTCCACAATGTTGGATGCAACAAACTTTGAGAGGATTCAACCACATAAGGGTGATGGAAGCTATTACTTCATTTGCAATGTTTGAAACTGTATGGAACATGCGTAGTTTTATAAGAATGTGTCCTTATTATTGATAATTCATCTCTAACAGTCCCTCTGTTGCTGAACCTTTTTTAGAAGTAACAAGAAAATGCGGTAGATTTAGGCGGACGGTGAGTTATCAACTACCGTTTTTGATTTTTCAACTATAACATGACTTCCATGCTTGCTCACTTCTACGTAGATTCACTGTTTACCTTTTATACAGATGCTTCGAATTTTGCAGTTGGTACCTATATTAGACAAACTGAATGCAACCAGTTCAAACGAATAAAGATAGAACAGACAACATATTTTCTCTTACGTGCATAATGATAAACGATAAACAATGTTGCTGGTCAACGACGTAGAGAGGCGTTTGGAGGGTCACACAATCAAGGGAGGGACATGACAAAAGAAAAAAGACGTGGGAAGATAAAACATAGATCATTTTCATGATCATGCCTGTTTTAATATGAAGCAAAGTTCATGCTTGTCCACAGACTCAGCATTTTCTTTATAAAGAGTCGTCAGCATGAATACAATATATATATATATATATATATATATATATATATATATATATATATATTTATATATATATATATATATATATATATATATATATATATGTATATATATATATATATATATATTTATATATACATTATATATATATATATATATATATATATATATATATATACATATATATATATATATATATTCCTCATTCTCCATGATCTTACACGTTCAAAGCGTCTATCCAAGTCCTCTATTCAGAATTTAATCGAAGCCTGTGGTTATAAAATCAAACTTTGATCAGAGATAACCAATGACTGTGTGAATGTGTCTAAAATTTAGTGACTGAAAGTTGGTTATTAGACAATGTCGGCATAGACCGACAGATGCAAGGGTGCCAGACAGCCGAGCTGTTGACCGGACATTATCCATTGCAGTGAAAGACTGATTAACCAATCTACTAGTTCACATACTCTCAGTATGACTCTTACGTCTTTTGTCTCTGCCTCCACTGCCTCATGTATGCATATGCATACATGATACGCATTACCACATATTATGCTGATATAAATTTTATTCTGAATTCCCCTTTTTTTTCTTTATATATCCCAGAAATTCCAAGTCCTCCTCCCCACTCACTTTTTCTCTGTTATATTTTTTTTTAAAAACAGTTCCCTTGTAGTTTTCAGTTTGGTACTGGATATATGAATAATCGATAAAAATGAAAAAAATTCAATTAATTTTCTGCTATTCACATTAAAATTGATGCTTAGGTTTAATTAAACCTGATGAGGTCCTGGTACAGTGGTCAACTTCAGGCCCCCACTCCATTATTTGTACGCCTAGCTGACCACCATAGCAAAACAGTTGATGTGCAGAAAAATGCAATGGCCTACTCAGCCCTTGTACTTCCAGTGTGGACTGCTTATAGTCATGGCATTATACTTCATAACAATAATCCATAAACATTCCAATAGATTCAAACTTCATTCGAGCTGAAGACATTACCAGGAATGATAGCAAGAGATGAAGACATGGAGACAAAGCTTCTTGAAATATCATATAAATATAAATATAAGTCACACATTATAATTGATATGGAAAGCGGCTCACATCAGAAAGAACAAGGATATATGTTTTTCTCAGCAAGCTAAAAAAAAAAAAATAATCCAAAGTATACACATATTCAAATGCCTACATCCGTTCTAGATATTACAATGGCGATGAGTAATCATTTATTGATGAACATACGAAACTATTTTGGATTTTCAGATTTATCCATGAAAAAGATGATAATTTTATGCAATCACTATCAGTAACCTATCTCTGTCCCTATTTATGGCAAAATTATAAATGGCTGCGATAAAAAATCATCTGAAAGCAATATGCAACTTCTTTTTTATTGCTCCTTTGCTTAGTAATGTGAGGTATCTTATCGTCGATTATGTCTAAAAATTGAACCAAAGCAAAAATTTCCGTAATTCATAATCACATAAAATAGGAGAAAACGATAAAATGTGAGAATATCTATCCAGTTCATAAAAGCTGAAGTTGAATTGAATAAATGTAATTTTTCATTACATTTTTGTATTAATTCAATCATATAAAAACATTACCAAAAGAACAGAAATCGTATTGCATGGTGGGATGGTTCTCCTTCGGAACGGTTCTATTTTGTAAAACTCCAGTCGGAGGCTTAGGTTACTATTCTGCAGCACAAGAAAAATATTTAACAATTTACGGCGATGAACTTCCGACTTTGTAGCTGTTCTGTCACGTTAAGCAGACCAATATATAAGATAAACATTTCCTCATCTTGATTTGGAATACGATAATTTTATTAGTAGGTGGTTGTCTTACTGTCAAAGCCAATGCAACAAGTCTTATTTACGAGGATTTATGTTACTAATAAACAAAGAAGTAAAAGTAGTGGTAAAGTTTGACCAAATAGCTACCAAGCTTGTTTGTCTACTTTTCAAAAGCAACGTTGTGTAATAGGCAGTGATTAAAATCGAAATATGATTCCTAAGTTGCAAGCTCTCATCTACACAATCTTCGTTACATGAATTTCTTATATATCTTGAAGCTCCGTGTTTTAGCCAACTGTTTCTCTTTTCAACTGAATTTTAAGGTGTACTTAATATCCTCTGTCGGCACAGCCTTGTATATCTTTTGTTACCACTTGGTTTGGTTGATATATCTTAGTATCGAAATCGTACTTATCCTATTGTATCAATTTTTTGGACGACCCCTCGGAGGTACTTATATCACATCCAAAATGAGAACAATACACAAACTAATCGTTGTGGTATGCATTTTTATCATCGAGCAATATTCTAAATACATGTGTTAGGAAATATCAATAGTATCTCAGCAGATAACAATGTTTAGCTATTGAAATAGTCGTAGCCATTACTAAGTATTGTGTCAGATATGTCATTTTACAATCTAACATTATAAGACAGACTTGAACCCGTATCCAGCTGAAAGAAAATGAATGATAACAACTACTGTGGAATGATTGATTTAGTAACATCCGTTGTTATGTGATTTCTATATTCAATCAATTGATTGTTGACGTTGGAATTTTTAAACTAATGTTTCTACAAATAATGGGTAAATAAACGTTTATCAAAATGGTTTTTAAATCGTCCTTTTTATGGCTTTTTCTCTTCAAGACAAACTAATGAGACCCTTGCCTGTTCATATATGCCTAAGTTACAAACATAAAGAAAATCGAGAATGAAAAATTACTTTGGTAAAACAATTCTTTTTTGATAATTGTAAAACACAATGGTCAAGTGAGGTCCAACTTGTTTCAGGTTATGACCACTATAGATTGTCTGAGGATAATTTTGAAATTACTCCAACAAGAACTACGCCTTCATTGATAACATGAAAGCATGTGATGGCGTTTTCTGGCCAAAACCCTTCTTTTTCTTGTGCAAGAAAAATATACTTAACTGACACTCTGAAAAGCCAAGACCGGATATGCAATTCATTTAATAGGGAAGAGATTTCCAAAAGTCTATGATTGTCAAGTACACTGTGATGCACCTTTCTGTCACTTGATTCTGTTATTTCTTAATATTGGCCTACAGTCATACATGGTTCGATATTCATTAGATCCAAGATAGTCTACATACAGGGAATACGAAAAAATGGAGTTTTCCCTTTCTTGAAAACTTCGTATATTTTAAGGACTGGTAAGTGATTCAAAACTTATTCAAAGACTTATACAAAATGTCTTCCAATGAAACCATTTCTCTTTCCTTGCTAGAGATAAATTCAGATGAGCTAATATGGCCATTACTTCTTCCATGAAGATTGTTATGTTCTTTATGGGATTTTAGCCAGGTATTTCTGGTTGCTGGTTTTTGTGTCAATTCTAATCCAGTTTACTAGGCTGAGTGTCCACAAACAAAATCTATATTGCGAAAAAGGGTCTATCCTAGGATAAAGACTATATCAATCTTCTTTTAAACACCACATACATCGTCGAATGAGACCCCATCAGACTCCAATGACGCAGAGCATAAGTGTCTAAAATGACATATAAACAAAGAGGAAAATCTTTTCAAAAATAATCATGGCTCCAGATGCAATACTGTGTTTAAACATTGTTCCTTCTATTGTTCATAGATATCATTGCTACTCACTCTTTTGCATAAACAATCACGATAGGTGACATGCCTGTGCCCAGAGTTATACCCGTAAGGAACAACTTATGTTTCAAATTGAGGACTCTTACTGAATATCTCATTTTTCCTCAAATATATAATCGAAAAAAAATATTATTTTTTGATTGTTTATCCTTTTTCCGATAGAACATGTTCAGTATGCATGTATGGCCAAAGATAAAATGAATTACAGAATAACATTCTTCAGACTTCCAAAATGCAATAGACCAATCTTGAGTAGATTCATTGACAAGAAGAAGCGTGATCACATAGAACCCCCGCAGGTAGTCACAGCCACTTAATCAAAAAGATGGCATACAGGGATTTTAATGGTTGAAGTAAGGAAGATAGACTGTTAATTCGATAGTTTAAGAAACAAAAGAAAAGAAAGGCGAGGAGGAGGGATGGGTAGATAATAATCTAACCCCAGTATTTGGTGAAGAAAAAGTTGGTTCTATGCAAGTAATATCGATAAAAAAGGACTTTCACCTATAAGATAGAAGGATCAATGTTTGGTGGCCGGATAAAGTTGACGATTACAGTGGACACATAGTCTACGAGCCATAGGCTCTTAGCCACAAGCAGTACATAGACTCATTACCTGTCACTCATCCCTCCTCTCTCTTTGCCCCTGTCTCACAATGTGAATGAGGATTATATTCAGTCTCCAAACAAAGATAATCGATATATATTCGGTCAGCCAGAGAAAAAAAAATAATGGTTTAATTTTGAATCATGACATGAGTCTTACATCTTTGGTTCTATGCTACTGTTACGATGGACATACATGCAAAGAAATGTAATATCCTCAAATGGCTGTTTGCTTTGGTCCCCGTCTAGTATCTGTGTGTGTGTGTGTGTGTGAGTGTGTGTGTGTGTGTGTGTGTGTGTGTGTGTGTGTGCATGTGTTTGTGTGTGTATGTGTGTGTTCCAATCCAGATTGACCGTGCATGTGTTCTCTCCAATTCTTTGAGCCATTAGATGATATTTGAACAAAAGATCTTGTCTCCTCAGGATAATGTTTTATACTCTTAGATACAAACTTTCATTCAACAAATCCCCAAAAGCACGCAACTGTTTTCCCTAACCAGGTTTCCATTAAGCCTTCCAGACATGAAAGGTCAACACGCATCATACAAACTGAAGACTATTCTCTAACACCGATTCCTTTAAATCGAATTGACATATGGTGTGGAGCCAAAGTTTACATCAGGGTTGCTAGAGAGTCTTGAGAAGTTTCTAACCTAAGAGGCATCAAAGTGGCCAAAAATGTTTATATGGACGATGATTTTTTTCATCTATTTCCATCATATGAACTATTGTGATCCATTAGTGTCACTAAAAATACAATTACTATTTATTTTCATCTTAATTATCATTGTTTATTTTTGGGTACTTCGCAGTGATGGATCGACTTTTACAAAAAGAAAAAAAAAACATTCAAAGGGGGGCCATATCAAAAACTTCATGTCCAAAGGCATTCTAAAAAGGCATAACGAGTAATGTTTAGTGTCTGTCTCAGATATTGGCAGAGTTCTTGCAAAATCTCGGGATGATATTTCAATACAATCATTTAGAAAGTAACTCAATTGAGTCTTTTTGTTTGTTTTCTTCAGTAATAAAAGGTATAGCCTATAACTATGCTGGGCTTGCAGATCTAAATCTTAATTCATTTGTTCTTCATCATAAAAACTGATGTTTTTTCAATGTTCTTTCATAATGTCTAGTGATTCCATATTGATTAATATCATATAAACGAATAATAGATCCATCGTTTGGTAATATTTTGAATAGAGCTTTTTTTTCATTGATATTGATTTTGTCAAAATACGATTAGAGATTTTATTTGCATAAAAGGTGAGTCAGAATTCCAACAATCAGATTGATATTGTTCATTGAAAATATGTCGGTGTGCCCAAAAGTAGCACGTATATGGATATATGTTTACGTGTGTCCATTTCCTGGCTATAAGCAGGATGAGAGTCAAAGTATGTTCACCTCTGGCAATATAATTCAATGATTGTTGGTCGATGTCAGAGAAATCATACCTTCAGCAATGGCAGTAGTGATGGGGGATATAAAAACTTTGATTTATGAGTGAGTAGGAGTGAAATTCTGTGCATGATGATGTGGAGACACACTCATTCATTTACATAAAGATGCACGAACGGTAAGCATATAAAATGGATTACACACGGATTCTAGAGTAGAAGTTTTTGGTTTAGACTAGTCAGCTGCTGGATTATTTTGGGTCTGACAGGAATGCTTGCATCTCAGATAATTAACCCGAACTGCATTCAGCATATTGATTGTGTAAAATGTGAATTGAATTTTCTGCACGGTTCCATCACAAAATTAAGGGAACAACATGACAAAATAGAACATCTTTTATTTTCATAATTAGACCTGTTTTAAACATGAAACAAGTTTACACACCCCCCCAAAGCAAATTTTCCTTCTGCAGTGTCGTGTTCATGTTCCCAGTTAACAGATTTGAAATATATACGAGTTTTCAGGACGATAGACCTCGGTACACTTATAAAACGGACACATCAAAAAACCATGAGGCTGGTATTCAGGACATGGCTGATAACTTTTTTGAGAATCCTCACACCTCTCCACATATTCAGTGTATTCCTTTTGCAGAGGCAGTTTCATGTCTTTTAGCAACTAGATACAAAATCTCAACAGAATTTCTGGAAGACTGTATCGACGAAGCCGGTGAAAGTATCAAATTCAAAAATCACAAAGCTGATATTGGTAGTCATAGCGACCGGCATCTTTGGATAAAGAATCACCGTTGTCCTCACATTTATCTTACAATTGCTGTATGAATGTTATTGAACACGGAGGAAAAAAAGTAAGTTTTTATTTTGAGAAGTATATACACATTTGAGAATGAGTTAACCGCACTATCCAAGTTATACCTGCACTGTGAGAATATATGTAAACGGTCATAAGCGGTCTGATTGACTTTCTCTTCAAGTAAATAAATGTAGGTCACTTTGACAATGGGCAATTCTTCTTGAACCAACAAATCTAAGAAATCAATTCAGATTGATTCATTGGTGCCCCAAAGGGGGATCTGTTTTATGTCATGTTTCTTTGAAGAAACTCTATTCAAGACAGTGAAACTATTGAAATACTCTCAGCCTAGAGAGAATACGTATCTATTTTGATTCCATTTCTTTATCTGGTTGATGGATGACATATTTAGATCCGTTCAAACTGTTCTAACTTTCTTTAGAAATATGTCAAAAAGGGAATCCATATATATATATATATATATATATATATATATATATATATATATATATATATATATATATATATATATACACATATATATATACATATATATATACATATATATATATATATATATATATATATATATATATATATATATATATATATATATATATATATGAGATACACACACTCAGATAGAGATAATAAATGAAGAAAAAAATGAGAGGGAAAGAATGAAGACGAAAATTTTATTTCTCACTCAAAATTCATCAGATTCCTTTAAGAAATAAATGCAGAGGTGTTCCAAATTTAATAAAAAAGCACATGTATGTATGTATGTATATGTGTGTGTATGTACGCATGTATGTATGTATGCATGTATGTGTGTATGTATGTATGTATGCGTGTATGCGTGTGTTTTTACATCGATCTTATATGTAAGTTAGCATTCGAAACGGAGTTATATTCGCCGAGTTTACAAAGTTCAAATGGGTTTGGATATGTCTGACAACATACTACCTTATTCCTTGTCATCAAAAAAAGAAATAATTGTGCGTACATGTAAAAGCAGCAGTAGGCCTGATTAAGGTCTTGATTTCCGCCCAGCCTAAAAACCTAACCATAAATTCGATTCAAAATTACACTTAGTGCAATAATCATCCACATACAGTGTGAAATGGGCGTTTGTTTTTCAAAGAGGAGATTTCATGAATAGACATCATATAAACAGTAATGAATCGATGACTTTTATAACTTTACATATCTGTTTTATATCTATACAAGTTTACAAATATTAATTCCCTCTTGAATACAAAAAAGAGGTCTTTGATTCTCGTCATTTCGTCTAACTGCCTGACTTGGCACTGCTTGTTTGAATGCAAATTCATGGACCTGCAGTGGTACACAAGATTAATACACAAAGCTTGAACAATTGCCAGCCCTGCGTTTTATAACTCCTTCATCGACACTACACTATAATTTCTTTTGATTATAAAAGCAATCCTCCATGTACTTCATCCAGGCTCTCACTTGTTTTAGATCATAGGGGTGTCTGGTGATAGTTGCAATAGTCTTTGCATTTTGATCGGTTACTTGGAGACTATTTGAACTTAAGCAACCAATTGATTCCATTTATCAAACTTGCACATTTTAACCAATAGCTTTTGAAGATTATGATATGTGACATGTCTTCCACAAAATCTATTTGAGCAATAGGAGTCAGATGTGTGATTAATCCATATCCTTGGGACAGCTGCAGTACTAAAAAAGAATTGTTGAAAACCACTAAAATACATTAAATTTCATCGATTGATTTCTGCTTTTTTTTTTTACAATGAACACATACTGAAAATATGTATTAGAATATAACATCACTGCAGAATCATTTGTTTATTTAATAATTCATACAACACTAAGTTTGTTTGTTAATACATACGATGAGTGAATGCACAGATGGTATGGATGCTATTCACTCTTCCTATGATTCAGTGATAGGCATGGAAAGAAAAAATATTTTGCAACACACTTTCAACGAACATGTGTATATTATGGAATGCTGCACCTATTTTAAAAACTGATTTTGTTCACACTTCTGTTTATGCTGAACTTACTATGTTTTTCTTGGAAATTTTTTCACACTGATTTTTGAAAACTCAAATATCCAAAAATGACGCAGATGATGAATTTTTGAAAACTTTTTCGAGAACTGATTAAAGTTAAGTTAGAGAAAAAAAAGACAGAAGAAAGAAGTGAATAAGGATTTGGCAGGAAAATAGTAAGAAGTGGAGGAATTAAAAAAAATATAGAACAAGTCCACTGTCGTGATAGATGAAATAACGTTGGAGGTAAATTGAAGAAAAAATCATTTAGTTCTAGTATCAGGTAAAAAAAAAAAATGGAAAGTTATAGTAATAGAAAGAAGGCCCTTGCCTATGATAAGAGACCAAAGGTTTGTCAATCATAAAAGCAGAAGAACAAAGGAATGACTAATGGATACATGGGTCAGGTGAAAAAGATTTATATGGAAATCTCCCCCTCTCCTTCGACAAGCGTCATCATATCTATTTATATTTTCTTTTATATGAGTGTTTGTCTTGTATTCAAGCAGATATTGCACAATGTATTTCAGGTCGGCCATAGAAGGGAAAAAAACACAAGACGATAAAGCCCTGAAATAACTAGTCACAACCATTAAACGTAAAAGACTTTTAGAAAAAAGAATAGAGAAATGGGTGGATTACAAAGAGAGGGTGTGTTTTAATGGACGGAGAAAGGTAAATAAACAGTAAGTCCAGGGACATAAGATACAAAAAGAAGCAAGGATAAAAAAAAAAAGGTAAAAGATCATTTGGTTCTTGAGTCAGGTAAAAAAAAAGGGTACGTTACTTTTGTGAAAGGGATAGCAAAGAAAAAATCCTCATCTTTTAGTTAGGGAAGAGACAGAAATGTAAGTCCCCACGGACTGGGCAACAGGCTGCAGGCCTGATCGACCAGTCACTCACTCTCTCGACAAGAACACATACTGTTTCGCTCTTGCTCCCTTCCCCTTGATGTCAGTGAAGTCTTTCACTGTTTTTAAACGATACATTTTTTTTGTTGAGCAGGTGTAAAAAGATAAAGAAGTTCAATTCCGAATCTGAAACGAGTCCTGCGTCTTTCAATCTGTCTTTTGCAGAAATCGGTGCGCATTTGCATTATGATTCTCAACCCCGTCAGGGATGGCAGAACACCATGGGTTAGCTAGATGCACTGACTTTGACACCTGCTACGAAATCTTTCAGGTGACAATAAAAAAATGTTTCATATCAAGTGTGTTTTCTTTTATTCATGCAAAAGGTCATGGCAGTACAACAAAAATACGGCTAATATTCCCATAACTCTTTTTTTCAGTAAATAAAGCTGCAGATGTTGAATGTGTCAAATATGCATCTTCAGTACTCAACTGATCACTCTAGCATGCTTCTTATCGGAGAATGCAACTGTTCCTATTTACCACCCTTCCCCTTATATATATCATCAATGTCCTCGTAGTATCCATGATGGATAAAAAATCAAATTTTACTTGATTTTCTTCTTAAACTGGGAAATTTATCAAGTAATCGTAAAACAGTACACAGGTATGTAAAATTATTTGACACATTAATACAAAATAAGTATTGTGAAAGATATGCCTTATCTGATGCCTATCACCTTACCTCACAACTCTCTGTCTTTTAGCACCCCTGTAAGGTCAGAAACACCCATTTTGCATCCTTGTGCAAGAGAGAAGCTTATGCAAGTTGATTGAAGAGTTTGGACCGAATTTCGATTTCACCAAATGTAAAAATCGTATCTCATTCCAGAAGACCATCTAACGTTCATTGGACTTGACAAATGGCATGTCACTTTGCTAGGATTGATCGATATGTATAAAATCAGCATCGATTAACTGGACATGATCCCTGTCAGAATACCAGCTTGGATCAAATTCCAGCTTCCACTGCACGACAAAACTTCATGTCAAGTCCATTTGGTTGTGTTGATCTTTAAATCTTGTCCTCTTTCCTTTTACTATAAATCTGATAAGTTGGTTTCCACGTGAACTCAAGTGAAACAGATGTTATGTACACCAAAGATTTCGACAAAAAAGACCTAACCATCAAAATAGAGAACGTAAAAGAAACTAAATTACTACATCTATTCAATAGAATAAATTTGCATGGAATCCTCGACAAAGACAAGAAATTGAACAGGAAATAACCATAAGGCAAGCTCAACTCTAAAAAACAAGAAATGCTGCTAGTGCTGCAAAAAAAGTTGTAGAACCAGGGAAATCCTCAAAAGTAATCTGTTGGGCTGAAATATTGAACAGAACCCAATATATTGATACTTTAACTGAAAACCATACTATTTGCACTGAAGATATTTATTCTTAACATGCATAGATCACAAGATGACGCTGTGCATTAAAAGAAAAACAGGCACCTAAGATAGAATAGAAGCACCTAACAAAACATGAATGGCAATGGGCTAGCCATATTGCAAAATGGCAAACAACCACCGAATATCACAATTAACAAGGCCGATTGCTAGAGATCACATGCTATGCTGGGACGGACAAAGTATAAGATGGTGTTACAAGGTGCATATGTTTAGTTTTGGCTCCGTGACGCCCACAATAAATAGATGTAGCAATTTTTGGAGAAAGTTTATGCCCAACTATCGGCTTTAAAAGGCTTCTCCTGGTGACAAGGCTGATTTCAATAATTTCATATTATCTTCAACAGTTGGGTTTCCTTAAACATCTCAGTCGTTGAGAGTGATACTCCTTGTGTACTGCATGTTCCTGTGCTTATGTCTAAACTTACCAAACACTTACAAAATGTGTAATAACATAACATTAGTATGCAAAAATATACTGTTAGGACTGGGTTTGGAATATTTTGCACTATGGGCGAGCCCTTTAATATGAGCAAATATTTTGTATTCCTGAAACACCAGACTTTACATTAGGACATTTTCTTATTTTGCTGACTATTTTGATCAGCTCAATTAATTTTTTGCTCATTTTTCTATGAATATGAGCCCTGGGTTACTGACTGTGTTTCAAATTGATAAGGCTAGTCTTGTACATTATCTTTTGAATTGTATTGAAATGCAATCAGATACATTCTTGGAACAGTCACCCAAAACTGTCTTTTACAGAGTCAGCTCTGCTTGCTGGCTACATGTATTTACGTAATATGGTTTCAGCCACACTAATAATGCTAGAGGGCTAAAAAAAATGATTGTGCATTATTGTATGTACAGAGAAAAACCTTTTTTTTCTCTTCAAAGTCCAGAAGTTACGTTAATCATAATTTCATATCAAACTAATCATCATTCTATGCGTTCAATATTCTTGAAAATTCAAACTTTATAGGCAACACTCTCCTAGCAAATGCAAGAAAAGTGACTCATTCATTGATCATCCTTTTTTTCATTTTTCGATTCCCTTTGTCCGACACGACATTCTGCTAAGAATTTCACAGAATGTCAGTTTTTATTGTGTTACTGAGTAGAGCTTGTTATATTCCAATCATGGATAACTATCCTGTAAATATTATGGCATTAAAAAAGTTAGATAATAAATTAAAACATTCAGCACATCTCTGTGTTTTTCAATCAACTCGATTCACATTACCGTCTCCCTATCGGGTTCTGATTTTTTTCTCTGTTATTCACCAAATTCATGTAATTATCTCCTTTTCTGTGCATCAATAGCTGTAAACTGTAATTGCCTTGAATTTCAAATAAGGCGGTAATACTGTGCCCAACAATTGAAGCAAAGATGAAACGGCTCTAAAATTAAACAGGTTAAAGTTTGTCGTACTATTGGAATTGTCATGTGACCGATGTAATTCGCCAGCGTGTTTTGTTGCAGGCTATGAATTGATAGAAAAAAATATGTGATATATAAATAAATCACTCCTTTAACCTTTTATTGGGCCGTGATCCCTTGAAAAGAATTCAAGAAAAAATGTGAACACTTTTGGACTCAATTCATCGGACAAATTTATTTAAATTGTCATTGTAAATCGAGCCCCAACAACAAAAAATTGACAGGGATGATTCTGTAAACAAAACAAAAAAAAAAATGATTATACATTTTGCACCATGTGTGAAGGCTCCACACATTACACATATATAGCCAGCAAAACCCACTTGAAAAGGGTAGAATCTTCACAGTTTTGCTGATGAATTTGGTTAACTGTTCCTAATGAGAATAGTACAGTTGCTAGTTTATTATATTTGTAACGTGATGCCAGGGAA